>CAUYQU010079768.1:0-43052 GCA_963574635.1 Cheracebus regulus
CTCAACCGCCACCCTGCTCCCTTCCCTCAAACCCAAACTCCCACAGCACAACCTCAAAAGACACAAAATGGCCATAACCTAGAAAAAGCTAAAATCTGGAAAATCTCTCCCACCCAAAGAGCCAGAGAGGTGGGCCTGCACAGCGGCAAGTGCTGCTATGCACAGAAGACAGGAACCGATGTAAAGTCTCTGGAGACACCATTACTCCTCTTCTTCCTCCTCCACATCCCCAGCTCCCTGTTGCTTGGAGGGCTTTGCCTGGTGAACAATACAACACAAATGAACCTTTACATAAAAAGTGAAAGAACAAGCTGGGCATGGTGGCTCATGCCTGTAATCTTAGCACTTTTGGGAGGCTGAGGCAGGTGGATCACCTAAGGTCAGGAGTTCAAGACCATCCTGGCAAACATGGTGAAACCCTGTCTCTATTACAAATAACAACAACAAAAAAAAAACCTAGCACACACTTGTAATCCCAGGCTGAGGCAGGAGAATCACTTGAACCTGGGAGGTGGAGGTTGCAGTGAGCCAAGATTGTGCCATTGCACTCCAGCCTGGACGACAAGAGCAAAACTCCATCTCAAAAAAAAAAAAAAAAAGTGAAAGAGCAGTATTCCTCCCCTGGATCCCTAAAAATGTCCCACTTCCTTAGGAACCTCCTCCTCAAATGCCAAAGGAACAGTCCTTCAGCCACAACCAGCCTGGTCCCAGCAACTTCTACGACTTCAGGAGCCACACCAGCCCCATCATGTCTGAGTCTGAGTACCCCCTGAGCATCATGGGCCGGAGCCCATGTTACCTTTGTAGTTCTGCTGCGGTAGCTGACAGCTGCAGGGGTGACCCGGGAATTCCTGCCACCTTCACTCCTACCACTGAAAGAAAACAATTGGAAACTAGCTCCTGAGGTGCCGCTGAGCAAAGGTCAGAAAACTCAGAAGTAACAGGAAGTAGCCCTATGCCAGCAGACATAAACCCCCCAAGACCCCATGGACCACAAAATAAATTTTGGAGTCAGGTGACAACACAGAAAAAATCCACATTCCTCCCCTTACCATGCAACGACCTCGGTCTTACCCCAGGCCCAGCCAGGGTAACCAGACCTTTGCCCATATTCACTTCAGCTACTCCCAAGCCCCATTCCTGGGCTACTGATTCTTACCTAGCTGCATATCTCCCTGCAGATGCACGGGGGAAAGAAGAGGGAACAACATTTTCTGGGTAGAGATTTTGAGGAGGGCGAATCACTGAAACATGCCCAGGGGCTATGGCCCCATTCTGGCTGTTTCTATTCCGTCCCCAGATGTCCTGGCTGTCTGAGTTGTTCAGCTTCAGCAGGCGAGGAGGGCTGGGCTGGCACCCAGGTCTGGGGCCTGATGTTGATCTCGACAGCCGGTTATAGGTAGCTGTCATATTGTTAATGGGTTGGCTGGGAGGCAGACAAGAGGTGGGCCCATTAGCCATTTCCTGCTTAATATCATCCAGGTAACCAGAAGACGGGTCTCCTGAGAAGAGAAAATGGCAACAGCTTTAGGGAAAAGCATGCTCTGGCTATAGTGCCAGGTTTAGCGCAGGAACAAAAAGATTCTGGATGGAAGACTGCTCAGCTGGGCATGGTGGCTCATGCCTGGAATCCCACCACTTTGGAAGGCCAAGGCAGGTGGATCACCTGAGGTCAGGAGTTTGAGACCAGCCTGGCCAACATGGTGAAACCCTGTCTCTACTATAAAAAAAAATACAAAATTAGCCAGGTGTGGTGGCACATGCCTATAGTCTCAGGTAATCAGGAGGCTGAGACCTGGAGAATCACTTAAACCGGGGAGGCAAAGGCTGCAGTGAGCCGAGATCATGCCACTGCACTCCAGCCTGGGCAAGACCAAAAAAAAAGAAGCAACTGCTTACCCAAAAGGCGACTGGAACCCACATCTTCTCCAGGGCAGAGTTGGGGATATTTTGTCTACTCTGCACATATTATCTGAGTCCTCAAAGACAGCCTCCTAAATATTCAACAATAGCGTACAAGCAAATCTTGAAAAACAGGGGTTTTTTGTTTTTTGGTTTTTTTTGAGATGGAGTCTTGCTCTGTCGCCCAGGCTGGAGTGCAATGGCGCAATCTCAGGTCACTGCAGCCTCTGCCTCCCAGATTCAAGCGATTCTCCTGCCTCGGCCTCCCAAGTAGCTGGGACTACAGGTACCTGCCACCATGGATGGCTAATTTTTGTATTTTTAGTAGAGACAGGGTTTCATTATGTTGGCCAGGCTGGTCTTGAACTCCTGACCTTGTGATCTGCCCACCTTAGCCTCCCAAAGTGCTGGGATCACAGGCATGAGCCACCACACCCAGCTGAAAAATAATTTTTTTTTTTTTTTTGAGATGGAGTCTCACTCTGTTGCCCAGGCTGGAGTGCAGTGGTGCGATCTCAGTTCACTGCAACCTCTGCCTCCTGGGTTCAAGAAGTTCTCCTGCCTTAGCCTCCCAAGTAGCTGGGACTACAGGCTCGAGCCACCACATCCAGCTAGTGTTTTTAATAGAGACAGGGTTTCACCGTGTTAGCCAGGGTGGTCTCAATCTCCTAACCTCGAGATCCACCTCCCAAAGTGCTGGGATTACAGGCGTGTGCCACCGCGCCCGGCCCAAATTCTAATTGGCTTTGTAGTGGTGAGATTGCAAAAACAATTTACTTGCCTAGACTTGAGGCTCTTAAGTAGTAAGTTTGAGGCTGGGTGTGATGGCTCACACCTGTAATTCCAATGCTTTGGGAGGCCAAACTGGGAGGAACACTTGAGCCCAGGAGTTCAAGATCAGGCTGGGCAATGTGACAAAACCCTACAAAACATGTTTAAGGCCGGGCACAGTGGCTCACGCTGTAATCCCTGCACTTTTGGAGGCCGAGGCAGGCGGATCACTTAAGGTCAGGTGTTTGAGATCAGCCTGGCCAACATGGTGAAACTCCGTCTCTACTAAATATACAAAACATAAGCTGGGCATGGTGGTGGGCACCTGTGGTCCCAGCTACTCGGGAGGCTGAGGTAGAAGAATCACTTGAACCCAGGAGGCGGAGGTTGTGGTGAACTGAGGTCGCACCACTGCACTCCAGCCTGGGCAATAGAGTGAGATCTGTCTCAAAAAAAAAAAATGTTTTTTAAATAAAAATTAGCTGGGTGGGGTGGTGGGCTCCCAGCCTATAGTCCCAGCTACCCAAGAGGCTAAGGGTAGGAGAATCACTTGAGCTCAGGAGGTTGAGACTGTGGTGAGCTGTGATCATGCCACTGGACTACAGCCTGCAAGACAAAGAGACCCTGTCTTTAAAAAAAAAAAAAGAAAGAAAAAGAAAGAAAAAGAAGTAAGTTTGAGGCCAGTCATTGTGGCCCATGCCTGTAACCCACTACTTTGGGAGTCCAAGGCAGGAGAACTGCTTAAGGCTAAGGATTCAGAATCACCCTGGGCAATATAGCAAGACCCTATCTCTACAAAAACAAAAAAATTAGCCAGTATAGTAGAGTGTGCCTGTAGTCCCAGCTACCTGGGAGGCTGTGGTGGGAGGATCACTTGAACTCAGAAGTTTGAGGCTGCAGTAAGGTATGATTATGCCACTGCACTCCAGCCTGGGTGACAGAGCAAGACTCCGTCTCTAAAAAAATTAAAAATAAATAATAATAGGTTTGAGTACCCTAAGTGTATTTCAACTTGAAATGGGAACCCGGGGTAGCTACCATAAGGTCTGCAAATCATCTACAAATAATCCACTAAGTATACAGACAGGAAACCACAAGCTTATTACAAGCACTACTACATGTATCTCATGGATGTCCACAAAGCTATTACCCTAAAAACCACACACTGGAGAGAACTCAGTCTAATGTGGGACCACAACTACCTGCAGAGGAGTCCCCCATGAGACCCTAGTGTGTTGGGAAACTCAAGATGCAGGTAATCCCCACGTTAGAGCAGCAGGTGAAAAGTGGTAAGCAGGCCAGAGCCAGCAGTGGACCTGCGACCTTGGCTCAGTCCTGGCTAATAAATACCCTGGTGTCTGACACGCCTCCTGGGCAATTCTGGTGAGGTCTCTTGAGGCAGGGAATCCAGTCTAGGAATCCCCTCTGTCACGTGGTTGGTTGCTGTGGTTGGGCGCTGGTCACACTGGTCCTAAACAAGAAAACCCAGAATTAGTACCTCTGAATAGAGTCATTCCCAGAAAAGAGACAGCAGGGTGTTCCTCATCTGGAGGGGGACTTTGACAACCTCTAAAAGTTCTGGGAACTTTCGGAAAGCACGCATCTGGAATGGAGCATTCACTCATCAGCACCTGAGGCACTGACAGAAGCACTTTCCCATTTATGCAGCGATGCAGGAAGGGCTGGTCTTGGAGCCCAGAAAAACATTTCTTTCTTTCTCTGTTTTTTTTTTTAAGACTAGTCAAGTTCAATAGTGAGAAGGCGGGAAAGAGTAGAACAAGGAGTTCAATCTGTAACTGACTGTGAACAATCGAGATAACTCACTATATTCAGAGCAGTTAAAAAGCAAGCATTTCTATACTCTGAGTATTTATTTGTGTGGTTGCTTATTTCAGTCTGCCCTAGAGGGTAAAGCAGTCACTTATTACTGTTTGATCCCAAAACAGGAGTCTTTTTTTGGGGGAGTGGGGGAAAATGGAATCTTGCTCTGTCGTCCAGGCTAGAGTGCACTGGCATGATCTGGGCTCACTGCAACCTCCGCCTCCCAGGTTAAAGTGATTCTCATGCCTCAGCCCCTTGAATAGTTGGGATTACAGGCACGTGCCACCACATCTGGCTATTTTTTGTATTTTTAGTAGAGATGGGGTTTCACCATGTTGGCCAGGCTCGATCTCAAACTTATTTTTTGTTTTTTTTTTAAGACAAAGTCTGGCTCTGTCGCTCAGGCTAGAATGCAGTGGCATGATCTCGGCTCACTGCAACCTCCACCTCCCGGGTTCAAGTGCGCCACCACACCTGGCTAATTTGTGTATTTTTAGTAGAGATGGGGTTTCACCATGTTGGTCAAGCTGGTATCAAACTCCTAACCTCGTGTTAGGTGTGATCCACCCACCTCAGCCTCCCAAAGTGCTGGGATAACAGGTGTGAGCCACCACGCCTGGTTTTTTTTTTTTTCAAGACAGAGTTTCCCTCTTGTTGTCCAAGCCGGAGTGCAGTAGCACGATCTCGGCTCACTGTAACCTCCGCCTCCCGGGTTCAAGCAATTCTCCTGCCTCAGTGTCCTGAATTGCTGGGATTACAGGTATGCACCACTATGCCCAGCTAATTTTTTATACTTTTAATAGAGATGGGGTTTCTACATATTGATCAGGCTGGTCTCGAACTCCTGACTTCAGGTGATCTGCCCACCTCAGCCCCACAAAGGGCTGGGATTATAGGCGTGAGCCACTGTGCCCAGCCTCAAACTTTTGACCTCAAGTGATCTGCCCACTTTGGCCTCCCAAATTGTTGGGATTGCAGGTGTAAGCCACTGCACCCAGCCTCTGAAAAGCAGGAGTCTTTATTACAGAAATGAAATGTCCAGTGTTCTAGTAATAGCTGCATGGCATCAACTACAGAAATGGCACCTGCAGTGTTGACTGCCACTCCCCATAACATATACATTGGGCAGAAAACATATCTTCCACTAACAGATTGGAATCCTATACTGTATGCTGAAAAATGACTTTAGATTGTCTAGTCCAACTCCCTCACTTACAGATGGCCCCAGTGAGAGTCATCCACAGGACAAAACCAGAAGTAGACGCTCAGATCTCTTAAAATGCAAGTCTCAAATGCCACCACAATGGGAAAAACCCACCTGGTGAAAAGCAGGGAGACTCTCATCTAAACCCTCTGACGAGGCTTCCTTCCACACCTGCTCAAACAGAGTCCTGGCTCTTTGGTCCTCAACTAGTAACAAGATGGCTTCAGTGGCCCAAAGAGAGGGAAGTTGGAAAGCCTGCGGTATTGGTTACTACAGACAGCTCACAAAGATGGCATGGCCAGAAGCCAAGTGTGTGCATTACTTATCAGGATGGAATGCAACTTAAGGGCTAAGGAAGTGTTCTTGGCTCTGGAAGCCTCAGGTTCACACACAGCCACATGAACAGGGATTCCAGAGACCCTTACCTGGTGATGGAACAGCACCTCCTCTTCCAGCTGTACTCCACAGAATTCACATGGGATGATGATGCTCTCCTCCACAGGGCGTGAATTGCTCAGGCCCATCAAAGAGTCTAACTGGTTACTTGCAGCCTGTTGCAAGAAGTTCTGGAAAATGACATCAGGTTCCTCCACCCCTCTGAGGGAAGAGCTGCCAGTAGTGAATGAGGGTAAGGCACGTGAAGGATTACAGCTTGTCTGTCATTCAAAAAACACAGGTTAAAAACAAACATCAGAAGCTAAGAAAAAAAAAAAACTACATTCCTAAAATGTTTCCTAGAAAAAGTCATGAAATTTTAACAATGCTTAATATTGGGAAGAGGAACTAAAAAGGGGAATACACATAGAACTGTTGGCTTTATTTTTAAATATTTTTGTGGTTTTTAGTGTGTTCACGTGATCATTTTAAAAATTAATTTGAAAAAATTCAAGGTTCTTCCTACCACACCCATACAGTAAAAAAGAGGCACAAATATTCTTTATTATCTTTGTTAATAGATTTTCTATGGTACTCCCAAAACAAAAACTACATGTATTCAAATAGTACATTATTCCATTTATGGGGGAAAGTATGTTCCACCACCCAGAGCACAGGGCCTACTTAGTAGTTGTGGAAATGCCAGACATAATACAAAAAATTAGCCGGGTGTGGTGGCAGGTACCTGTCCCCAGCTACTCAGGAAGCTGAGACAGGAGAATCGCTTGAACACGAGAGGTGGAGGTTGCAGTAAGATGGAGTCTCGCTCTGTCACCCAGGCTAGAGTACAGTGGCGCAATTTCGGCTCACTGCAACCTCTGCCTCCTGGGTTCAAGTGATTTCTCCTGCCTCAGCCTCACGAGTAGCTGGGATTACAGTAGCTGGGATTACTGGCACCTGGCTAATGTTTGCATTTTTAGTAGAGACGGGGTTTCACCATCTTAGCCAGGCTGGTCTCGAACTTCTCACCTCGTGATCCACCCGCCTTGGCCTCCCAAAGTGCTGGGATTACAGGCGTGAGCCACCGCGCCCAGCCAGTTGTTTTGTTTTGTTTTGTTTGAAACAGAGTCTTGCTCTGTCGCCAGGTGGGAGTGCAGTGGCACAATCTCGGCTCACTGCAACGTCCACGTCCCGGGTTCGAGCAATTCTCCTGCCTCAGCCTACCGAGTAGCCTAGACTACAGGCAAGTGCCACGATGCCCAGCTAATTTTCGTATTTTTAGTAGAGATGGAGTTTCACCATGTTGGCCAAAATGGTCTCCATCTCTTGACCATGTGATCCACCCACTTCAGACTCCCAAAGTGCTCAGGCATGAGCCACCATGCCTGGCCAAGGCCAAGTTTTCATACCTGTATGCCAGTCACCACATGGTAAAGAACATTTGCTATTCCTACCACAGGCACTGTATTAAAATGATTTGTTCAAGGCCTCACGTGGCCTGTAACACCAATTATGGCCTGTACACATTCCTACTAAAAGTCCTCATGTAATCCATAACAGACCTGATGGTCAATCAGCAGTTCCTCTGGGTAGAGCTCCTCACAAAATTCACAAGGCAACATGGTCTCATCAGCTGCACCTAGGTATTAGGCCACACAATGAGACTCAAGATGAACAAAAGCAAACTTGAATTCAACCTTTTATCCCCTTTATGGAGTCTTATATAGAAGTCTGGCTTTCTTTAATGTTTCTTATAGATAGCAATTTGTGGGGCTGTATATTCTCAGAGGGAACCTATCCAAGAGACAAAGTCTAGGAAAAAACTTCCATTATGAAATAAGAAATGTACTTGACCCCAATTTCCTGAGTAGCAGTAAAGTAATGGTTTACCTGCTGCTCGCTACTCTAATTAAGGAAGCGATTTAAATGTGTAATAATAATCGTAGACAATAATCTTAAGTGTTTTCCATGCATGATTTCAATCCTCAGAAAATACTTATGAAGTAGATTCTACAATATCCTCATTTTACAAATAAAGAAACTGAGCAAACTGGCAAACAATATCCTGAATTCTCCTCCCAGTACCAAAATACCCAAAAAATTCTGACTGAAAGTAACTGAAGTGAAGAAACTGATACATTTTTAATCTGAGATTCCCAGATACAACATCCTCAGTAAGACTGCTAAACAAATGGGAGAGTGAACAATGAGGGGATATAGGGAAATTTACCCTTCTGCCCACCTAGATTTTAGTTCTGGGTAGAAGATAGTAAAGTCTCTACCAAGTAGAGTAAATAGAGCTTGGCCCTTACATAGGTTTGAAGTCACAATCCATGCTTATGTTTTTTATGTTTCTATTTTTACATAAATTCACATTTCTGTTTTTTTTTTTTTTTACTGGAGTACAGTGACATGACCTTGGCTCACTGCAGCCTCAATCTCCCAGGCTCAAGAGATCCTCCCACCTCAGCCTCCCAAGTAGATGGGACTACAGGCGTGTGCAACTATGCCCAGCTAGTTTTCGTTTATTTTGTGTACAGATGAGGTCTGACTCTGTTGCCCAGGATGGTCTTGAACTTCTGGGCTCAAATGATTCTCCCACCTCAGCCTCCCAAAGTATTGGGAGAGCATGAGAAACAATGCTCAGCTTCATTTATGCTTTTTAAAAGTCCAAGCCAACCGGGCGTGGTGGTCACACCTGTAATCACAGCACTTTGGGAAGCCAAGGTGGGTAGATTACCTAAGGTCAAGAGTTCAAGACTAACCTGAGTGACATGGTGAAACCCCATCTCCACTAAAAATACAAAAATTAGCCAGGCGTGGTGGTGCATGCCTGTAGTCCCAGCTACTATGGAGGCTGACGCAGGAGAATCACTTGAATCCCAGAGGCAGAGAGGCTGCAGTGAGCCAAGAATGCACCACTGCACTCCAGCCTGTGTGACAGAGTGAGATTCCATCTCAAAAAAAAAAAAAGTCCAAGCCAAAAGCTTGATTTAAAGTTACCCCTATTGTTAGGATCACTATATGCCTGTCAGAAGCATATATAAATTATCTCAGAAGAACATGCCAGAAAACTTGATGTAAACACACACACAGAGCAAGCCTCCATGAATGGGAGAAGCAGAAACAATACAGCATAGAAACAGTTTTTGCTATTTTTGGACACAAAAGAAAAATAAGTATATTTAACATGTTTAAAGACATGTTAAAGAGGGAATATGCTGGGTGTGGTGACTCATGCTTATAATCCTAGTACTTGGAGAGGTGGAGAGGGGGGCAGATTGCTTGAGCTCAGGAGTTCAAGACCAGCCTGGGCAACATGGTAAGGAACCATCTCTACTAAAAATACAAAAAAATAGGTAGTGGTGCATGCCTGTGGTCCCAGATTCACAACCGGCTGAAGTGAGAGGATCACTTGAGCCCAGGAAACGGAGGCTGCAGTGAGCTGAGATCATGCCACTGCACCCCAGCCTTGGAGACAGAGTGAGATCCTGTCTCAAAAAAAAAAAAGCCAAACAGGGAACTATGGAACAAAAGATTATTTTAAAAATTAGGAGGTACAATGAGGAAAAGGATCAAACAGAACTCAAAATAAAATATATAATCACTAATGTGAAAATCTTAATGGACACATTAAACAACAGATTAGAAATTACTAAAGAGAAAATCAGCGAACTAGAAGACAGAAGACAGGTAAGAAATTATCCAGAATGGCTGGGCTCGGGTGGCTCACACCTGTAATCTCAGCACTGTGAGAGGCTGAGGTGGATGGATTACCTGAGGTCAGGAGTTTGAGACCAGCCTGGCCAACATGATGAAACCCCATCTCGACTAAAAACACAAAAAAATTAGCTGGGCGTGGTGGTGCATGCCTGTAATCCCAGCTACTCTAGAGGCTGAGGTAGGAGAATTGCCTGAATCCAGGAGGTGGAGGTTGCAGTGAGCTGAGATCACACCACTGCACTCCAGCCTGGGCAACAAGAGTGAAACTCTGTCTCCCAAAAGAAAAAAAAAATTTTTCAAAATAGTATAGCAAATATCCATATACTCCTCATCTATATTCACAAAGTTTAATATTTCCTCACATTACTTTTATGTATTTTTCCCCTGAACTAATTAAGAATAAGTCTGAATACGTAACATTTTACTCCTAAGTACTTCGTCGTGTGTCTCTGAAGAACAAGGGCACTGCTTTCTCCTATGTAAACAATACAAATGTCACTCTCAGGAAATTTAATGTTAAGTTCACTACTTATACAATAATGTCCCTTATAGCCTTTTTTTTTTTTTTTTGTAGACAAGGTCTCTCTCTGTCACCCAGGCTGGAATGCAGTGGCCCAATCTCAGCTCACTGCAACCTCCGCCTCCTCAGTTCAAGCGTTCGCCTGTAATCCCAGGTAATCGGGAGGCTAAGGCACGAGAATCACTTGCACCTGGGAGGCAGAGGTTGCAGTGAGCCAAGATCATGCCATTGCACTCCAGCTTGGGCAACAGAGCAAAACTGTCCCCCCGCCAAAAAAAAAAAGAAAAGAAAAATAAGGCAAATTCTTTCAATTGTATATTAATTGTATAACTTAAAACTTACAAAAACTGTAGAGAAAGAGGCTAGTGCAGAATAAGCAAGCCTACCCTTTATGTCACTCAGAGAACTGGGACTGCCATGAGACTGGTCTGCCTCACACACAGCCCTCCAGAAGTCCTGCTCTGCCACACTGGAGGCTTGGCCTTCATTTTGCAGACTTAGGGCCAACATGAAGTCCAAGTTTGCACTGTCTTCACCACCCTCTTTGGGGGGCTGTCGGCCTCTATTCCTTTCCTGCCTCTCTTGTTCTTCAACTGAAAAAAAAAAAAAAAAAAAAAAAAACCAACCAGCATTCAAGATACATTAGAAATGTTACCACCCTCAAGTCAAGTCCATGCCTAGCAAACAGTCAAGGTTTACAGACATCTGGACAGAACAAAAATGACCAAGCTCAACTAGTTCTCTTCACCCTCTGGGTCTCCTAGTTCTGAATATTAAAGTCTGCCATGTGAAAAGGCTCCATTATTATTCTAACTGTATTGTTATTTTGTTTTCTTTTTTTTTTTTTTCTATCTATGTGGGGTTTCTACTAGCTGCTAAGTTCTAATTGTATTGTTAAGCAATTATTACTGAGCCATAATTATGAGACAGGCACTGTGCTAAACATTTTATATTTATTTTCTGCATTATGGAATGGTTTAAAGCCCAAGGTCAGATTACCTGAATTTAAATCTCAGTTCTACCTTCCAATTTACCCACCTTCAAATAACGAGAGAAATTAAATGAGTTAATACATGTAAAGCACTCTGTAAATGCCTGAGGGAAATAAGATACCGGTTGAATATACCAATCCAAAAATCCAAAATTTGAAACTTTCTGGGCATCAATATGACTCTCAAAGAAAATGCTCACTGCAGAGGCTGCAGTGAGCCGAGATCACACCACTGCACAGGTGTGAGCCGAGATCACACTTGTTGCCCAGGCTGGAGCCTGGGCAACAAGAGTGAGACTCTGTCTCAAAACAACAACAAAAAGAAAATGTTCACTGGAACATTTTGGATTTCAGATTCTCAGATCTGAGATGTTCAACCAGTATGTACAATGCAAATACTTCAAAAGCTTAAACACTTCTGGCCCCAGGTATTTTGAATAAGGGATACTCAATCTGTAGATGTGTTGGCTATTTACAACACTGTCATCATTCTCACCATTTTGAGCCCTAACTATAATCCAAGAGAGGTTATTTCCATTTTATAGTAAAGTTAGGTATTCTTCCAGTGTTACCCAGCTATAGGCGGGTTTCTATCATCAAAACCCATCTGGCCCCAAAGCCCTGTTCCCATTTGCCCTGGGATCATTCCAGTTCCCTAATCCCAATCACAACTCACACAGATTATTCTGAATTGAAACCTGGGCCGTAATGCTCCTTTGGTTGGTAGTTCTACTGTGGAAAACATCTGATTCAAAGGCTCTCAGGGGCCTTCCCGGCAGCCTCACAGGTGGGTCCAAAGCCTCAATTTGTCTGAGGGGTTGGGATGCAATCCAGATTCCATCCTGACCCCAAGATTCATCATATACATTAGGAGGTATGGCAACCTCATTTCTCTTTTCCTCCCCCTCTCTCCCACAAACTTCAGGGTGAGTCTTCAGATCTTTCACAAGGACATTGCGACCACAGTTGCCACATAGTTCTGTCCGGGCACCACAATAATCTTCATGTTCCTTCAGCTTGAGAATGGAAAGTTCTAAATCACAGTGCTGGCAGACAGCAAGCCGCAAAGGGCACTCAGTCTCCTACAAAAGAGAGGAATGAGGCAGTTAATATGCATATCTAGGAGAGGCATGTTTTAGTATAGAGTAGGAAAGGCAAAAAGTATCTACTTCAATCATCTCTTCCAACCCTAGATTCTCATGCCATGTTTTTTTTGTTTGTTTTTGAGACAGAGTTTGGCTCTGTTGCCAGGCTGGAGTGCAGTGGCATGATCTCAACTCACTGCAACCTCTGCCTCCCGGGTTCAAGGGATTCTCCTGCCTCAGCATCTCAAATAGCTGGGACTACAGGCGCACGCCACCACATCCAACCAATTTTTGTATTTTTAGCAGAGACAGGATTTCACCATGTTGGCCAGGATGGACTCAATCTCCTGCCTTCATGATCCACTCACCTTGGCTTCCCAAGGAAGTTTTTTATGCATTTAATATTTAATGTATTTAATATTTAAGAGTCATAGCTTCTGCTTTTGTTCCTGCCACAATGTTCTACAAAGGAAAATAAAATCTTGGAGCCTATTCAGCCATCCCAACTATCATATCGTTTTGTGCACCCATTACTAAGTAATCTAAAACCAGCCAGAGAAGTCCAGGAGCAAAATAACAAGAATCATAGCAATCCAGATGTTTGTCAAAGCTCCACCAATGTCCCCTAACTACTACTCCAATTCAGTCTTAAGTACCTGGCAATGAGGTTAAAAAAAAACTGCACTTTAGAAAGACATAGGTTTCTCTAACCTTCATATTTGTATTTAGCACAGGCTTTATTATTATTATTATTTGACACAGAGTATTGCTCTGTCACCAAGCCTAAAGTTATTATTATTCTTTGACACAGAGTATTGTTCTGTTGCCCAGCCTGGAGTGCATGGTGCAATCATCTCAGCTCACTATAACCTCCACCTCCCAGGTTCAAGCAATTCTTGTGCCTCATATTCCTGAGTAGCTTGGGGCCACAGGTGCATGCTACCACATCTGGCTAATTTTTTTGTATTTTTAGCAGAGAAGAGGTTTCACCACGTTAGCCAGGTTGGTCTCAAACTCCCAGCCTCAAGTGATATGCCCACCCCGGCTTCTCAAAGAGCTGGGATCACAGGCATAAGCTACCGTGTCTGGCCATTAGCACAGGCTTTAAATGGACCAAGTAAACCAGGAATCACCAATGACAATGACCCAAAAGGTGTAAACGGACCAGTAAATGAAAGACAAAACCTTTATACTTAATTGGAAATTGTCACTAAAGCACTAAAAACATTAGAAAGATATAAAATACGTTACTATGACATTCTCATTCCAAAAAAAAGAAAGCTTAAACTTAGAATTCTAATGTAACATCATTTCAAAACTTTATATATTTTATAACCACCGTGCCAAAGAACACACATTTCTTTTCATACAAATTAAATTTGGGCCAGGCACAGTGGCTCATATCTGTAATCCCAGTACTCTAGCAGGCTGAGGTGGGTAGATCACTTGAGGTCAGGAGTTCGAGACCAGCCTGGCCAACATAGCAAAACCCTGTCTCTACTAAAAATAAAAAACTTAGCTGGGTGTGATGGTGCACACCTGTAATCCCTGCTACTCAAGAAGCTGAACCAGGTTCACTTGAACCCAGAAGGCAGAGGCTGCAGTGACCCAAGATCACTCCACTGCCCTCCAGCCTGGGTGAGAGTGAAACTGCATTTCAAAAAAAAAAAAAAAAAAATTAGCTGAGCGTGGTGGCACACATCTGTAATCCCAGCTACTCAGGAAGCTGAAGCACAAGAATCACTTGAGCCCAGGAGGTAGAGGCTGCAATGAGCTGAGATCGTGCCACTGCACTCCAGCTTGGGCAACAAATTAGGTCAGGTATGGTGGTTCATGCCTGTAATTCCAACACTTTGGAAGACCGAGGCAGGCAGATCACTTGAGATCAGCAATTCAAGACCAGCCTGGTTAACATGGTGAAACCCCAGCTCTACTAAAAATACAAAAATTAGCCAGGTGTGGTGGCACATGCCTATAATCCCAGCTACCTGTAGGCTAAGGCAGAAGAATTGCTTGAACCTGGGAGGCAGAGGTTGCAGTGAGACAGTACTACTCCACTGCACACCAGCCTGGGTGACAGAGTAAAACTGTCTAATAAATAATTAAATAAATTGCCAGGCACGGTGGCTCACGCCTGCATTCCCAGTACTTTGGGAGACCAAGGAGGGGGGATCACCTGAGGTCAGGAGTTCAAGACCAGCCTGGCCAACACGGTGAAACCCCATCTCTATTAAAAATAGAAAAATTAGCCAGACATGGTGGCACATGCCTGCAATCCAAGCTACTTGGGAGGCTGAGGCACAGGAATCGCTTGAACCTGGGAGGTGGAGGTTGCAGTGAGCCAAAATTGCATCACTGCACTCTAGCCTGGGTGACAGATCGAGACTCCATCTCAATTAAAAAAAAGAAAAAGAAAAAAAGGAAGAAAAAAAAATTGGCCAGGCATGGTGGCTCACATCTGTAATCCTAGCACTTTGGGAGGCCGAAGAGGGCAGATTACCTGAGGTCAGAAGTTCAAGATCAGCCTGACCAACTTGGTGAAATCCCATTTCTACTAAAAATACAAAAATTAGGCAGGGCCCAGTGGCTCACGCCTGTAAACCCAACACTTTGGGAGGCCAAGGTGGACAGATCACCTGAGGTGGGGAGTTTGAGACCAGCCTGACCCATATGGAGAAACCTCAGCTCTACTAAAAATACAAAATTAGCTGGAATTGGTGGTGCCTGCCTGTAATCCCAACTACTCAGGAGGCTGAGGCAAGAGAATCACTTGAAGCCACGTGGAGGTTGTGATAAGCCAAGATTGTACCACTGCACTCCAGCCCAGGCAATAAGAGTAAAACTCTGTCTCAAAACAATGACGACAACAAAAAACTAGCTGAGTGTGGTGGCGGGCACCTGTAATCCCAGCTATTTGGCAAGCTGAGGCAGGAGAATCACTTGAACCCAGGAGGCGGAGGTTGCAGTGAGGCAAGATCATGCCATTGTACTCCATCCTGGACAACAGGAGTGAAACTCTGTCTCAAAAAAAAAAAAATTAAACTAAAGTTCTATTCTAAATGTTACTCCAACATTTTCAGCACTGTTTGTATATGCATGAACTACCTCTTACAGAAAACACAATAAATTGATCAAAAGGGCTTAGGTAGCCCAGGCACAGTGGCACACACCTGTAATCCCAGCACTTTGGGAGGCTGAGGCAGGCAGATCACGAGGTCAAGAGATCAAGACCAACCTAGCCAACATGGTGAAACCCCATTCTACCAAAAATACAAAAATTAGCAGGGCGTGGTAGCATTCACCTGTAGTCCCAGCTACTCGGGAGGCTGAGGCAGGAGAATCACTTGAACCCAGGAGGCGGAGACTGCAGTGGGCTGAGATTGTGCCAGTACACTCCAGCCTGGCGACAGAGCAAGACTCTGTCTCAAAAAAAAAAAAAAAAAAGGAAAAGAAAAGAAAAAGCGCTTAGGTAGCTGAGGAACAGGGGTAAAGAGACATGATTTTTACATATATCCTTTTTTGGCTTTAAAATTGTGTATCAGCTGGGCACAGTGGCTCACACCTATAATCCTAGCACTGTGGAAGGCCAAGGAAGGAGGACTGCTTGGGCCTAGGAGTTCAAGATCAACCTGGGCAACATAAAGAGACCCTATCTCTACAAAATAAAAAATAAAACAAACAACCTAGCTTGACATGATGGCACATGCCTGTGGTCCCAGATACCTGGGAGGCTGAGATGGAAGGATCACTACAGCCCAGGCTGTAGTGAACCATGATCACATCACTGCACTCCAGCCTTAAGCTCCTGTCTCAAAAAATAATAAAAGAAAAATTAAAATTAAAAAATAAAATTCCATATCATGTAGATACAATGCTGATTGAGAAAGTTTTTTTTTCAAAAGCTTTTTTTTTTGCCACTCTGTCACCCAGGCTGGAGTACAGCAGCATGATCTCAGCTCAATGCAACCTCCACTTCCGAAGTTCAAGCAATTCTCCTGCCTCAGTCTCCCGAGCAGCTGGGACTACAGGTGAATGCCACCACTACTTGCTAATTTTTATATTTTTGGTAGAGTGGGGTTTTACCATGTTGGCCAGGCTGGTCTTGAACTCCTGGCTTCAAGTGATCCACTGGCCTTGGCCTCCCAAAGTGCTGGGATTATGGCATAAGCCACTGCTCCTTGTAAATCAGTGATTTTTTTTAATAAAAGAGCTTTTCGGGCTGGGCATGGTGGCTCACACCTATAATCCCAGCACTTTGGGAGGCCAAGGCAGGCAGATCACTTGAGGTTAGCAGTTCGAGACCAGCCTGGCCAACATGGTGAAACCCATGCCTACCAAAAATACATAATTAGCCAGGCGTGGTGGAAGGCACCCATAATCCCAGCTACTTAAGAGGCTGAGATAGGAGAATCGCTTGAACTCTGGAAGCAGAGGTTGCAGTGAGACGAGATTGCTCCATTGCACTCCAGCCTGGGCAACAAAAGTGAAACTCTATCTCAAATAACAGAAAATTAGTTGGGTGTGGTGGCACACGCCTGTAATCTCAGCTACTCGAGAGGCTGAGGCAGGATAATCACTTGAACCTGGGATGTGGACAGTGCAGTGAGCTGAGATCTGAGGCAGGATAATCACTTGAACCTGGGATGTAGACATTGCAGTGAGCTGAGATCACGCCAGTGCACTCCAGCCTGGGTGACAGAATGAGACTCAGTCTTAAAAAAAAAAAAAAATCCAACAAATTCTCAATAGGAAAAAAAAAAAATCACTGATTTAAATTACTCAATAGCAAAGAAACAAATAATTGCTTCTTCATACCATGTAATATAGCACCTTCTTAACAACCCTAAAAAGTGCTGTGTTGAAGGAATGGATTGCTAGAAAAAGAAAAAAGTGCTAGTAACTCACCAAAACAGCAAATAAAGTAAAAATTATAGATAGGTAATCTCTGGTCTAAAATTGTCATACTGACTAGCAGGACTGTTAGGGAACACTTTGTACCTGGTACCAGTGTAATAATTGGTATATAACTGTGGGACTCCTAGAAATAGCTGAGAGAGAGAACCTAGGAGAAGGAAAGTTTATTAAAGGTTGTTTTACACAGAGGCAGATACTACAGCCAGAGAAACACTATTATTATTAATGTGACCTCAATCATACCCCCCAGGCTGATGAGGCCTAGTAAAACATACATCAAATGCTTAGAAAAAAAATAATGAAAGTCAGAGTGCCAAGGTATTTAAGAGATGTTTTTCTCTAAGCTCTAGAGCTATGAATGGTTCTTATTCTTTTTATGCTATTTTCCAAATTTTCTACAACAAATATGAATTACCTTTTTATGTATTTATTTATTTTTGAGATGAAGTTTTGAACTTGTTGCCCAGGATGGATTGCAATGGCACAGTCTCTGGTCATTGCAACCTCTGCCTCCCTGGTTCACGCAATTCTCCTGCCTCAGCCTCCTAAGTAGCTGGGATCACAGGCATATACCACCATACCCAGCTAATTTTGTATTTTTAGTAGAGACAGGGTTTTTATTTTTTCTTTTTGGCAGCCAATGACTGTTAGAGACGGGGTTTCACCACGTTGACCAGGCTGATCTCAAACTCCTCACCTCAGGTGATCCAAAGTGCCGGGATTACAGGCATGAGCCACCAAGCCTGGCCTTTTAATTTTAATTATTATTATTTTTTTTTTTTTTGAGACAGGGTCTCACTTTGTCACCCAGGCTGGAATGCAGTGGCACAAACAGGGCTCATGGCAGCTTCAACCTCTGGGCTCAAACAATATCCTACCTCAGCCCCTTGAGCAGCTGAGATTAGGAATGGACTACCATGCCTAGCTAATTTTTAAATTTTTTTTCTAGAGATGGGGGTCTCACGATACTGCCTAGACTGGTCTTGAACTCCTTGGTTTAAGCAATCCTCTCACCTTGGCCTCCCAAAGTGCTAGGATTACAGGCATGAGTCACTGTAGCCTGCCATGAATTATCTTTTAAATTAAGGGTAATTTAATTATAAATTAATAAAATTAAGTTGTTACAGTTTGAGGCACATAGAATGAAATGCTTAAATCTTTAAGTATCTACCTTGGTGAATTTTTATATATGTATATCCACTCTTGTATAACTACCACATAAACAGCTGTTCGGATTTTTTAATTGGTGAATTTTCTCCAATTTTTATATTGGAGAATTAACATACTCATTCAATGTTGACCAGTTCTGGCCACATGCCATAGCTCATGCCTGTAATATCAGCACTTTGAAAGCCAAGTAAGGGAAGATCACTTGATGCCAGGAGTTCGAAACTAGCCCGGGCAACATAGCGAGACCCCAACGCTATGAAAAACAAAAATAAATAAAATTAGTCAGGCATCGTGGCCGACACCTGTAGTCTCACCTATGTGAGTGGATCATTTGAACCCAGGAATTGGAGGCTGCAGTGAGTTATGATCATGCCACTGCATGCTAGCCTGGGTGACAGAGTGAGACCCTGTCTCAAAGTTTTTAATTAAAAAAAGACAAAACTGGGATGGGCATGGTGGCTCACACCTATAATCCTAGCACTTTGGGAGGCTGAGGCAGGTGGATCACTTAAGTCAGGAGTTCAAGACCAGTATGGCCAACATGGTGAAACCTTGCCTCTACTAAAAATATAAAAATTAGGCCAGCCGTGGTGGCTCACAGCTGTAGTCCAAGCACTTTGGGAAGCCAAGGTGCATGGATCTCAAGGTCAGAAGATGGAGACCATCCTGGCCAACATGGTGAAATCCCGTATCTACTAAAATAGAAAAAAATCATCGGGCGTGGTAACTCGTGCCTGTAGTCCCAGCTACTCAGGAGACCGAAGCAGGAGAATCGCTTGAACCCAGGAGGCAGAGGTTGCAGTGAGCCAAAATAGTGCCACTGCATTCCAGCCTGGAGACTGAGTGAGAAAAAAAAAGTACAAAAATTAGCTGGGCGTGGTGGCGCATGCCTGCAATCTGAGCTACTCGGGAGGCTGAGGCAGAAGAATCACTTGAACCTGGGAGACGAAGGTTGCAGTGAGCCAACGTCATGCCACTGCACTCCAGCCTCCTTGGCGACACAGAGAGACTCCATCTCAAAAAAAAAAAAAAAAAAGAAAAGAAAACAACTTTGGGCTGAGGGCAGTGGCTCATGCCTGTAATCCTAGCACTTTGGTAGGCCAAGGCAGGAGGACCACTTGAGCCGAGGACTGCCAGACCACCCGGGGCAACCCAGCACGACGCTGTCTCTATGTAAAGAACACCTCCCTTAGCCCGTTTTATTGATCTCAACAAGCGAGTAAATAATACTCTATTCTCTCTCACCAAATGCTAAGGAAGTTCTTCAGATTAAATAGCATGTTATCCATGTGCTCAAGAATTTAAAATGCAATGACATTTAAGGCAGGCTGTGTGCTAAAGAGGTTATCCCATACTAGCAACCCCAAGGCTGGCTTCATATTCAGTGAGGCTGCCAATAACCAAACCCCATCAGCAATGATAGACTCAGTTCCAAAGGGAAAGACTTTGGGAGTCTCAATATACACAAGGGAGTTCCAACAGCCAGGGAGCCAAATCTTGCAGCAGTCACATAGTCAAGGCTTTAAATAGGCTTTGAGAGACAGTATGCATGTGAGCTCCTGGAGAACTAAGACTCAACCAGACTGGCTTTCTGCTTTGCATGTGGCTCTGTAATCTCAGTAGGACTGGTCCCATAGTAACTCACTCCATAGTGCAAGAGGACTAACCTCATGCTTCTTTAACAGCCTCTTCTCCAACACCTTGTTACATTTGCAGGTCACCTGGAGTAAGAAACGAGAATCAATAAATTGGCTTTGTGACAATACACTCATTTGTTATTGCACAATAGCAAATGGAATACATTTATGAACCACAGCAAATATAACACATGTATAAACATTTGGGTACTTGGTGGCTCACCTGACAGTGTTCTGCAGCCATATGAGTCTCCATGTCAGATTTGGGAAATGGTTCCTTGCAGATAGGACACATACCAATGTTCCTCTGACAGTGGATCTCATGGATGGTAAAGTTAAACACAGGAATTTCTTTTTTGCTACAGAAATAGACCAAAGAAAAAGGCAAGCATTACTGACTGATCTATGCCTTTTCTTCCACAGTGGTATCACATGGAAATCTGTCCTGTCCAATCTTTAGTCTCCATTATTTCTCTTTAGTGAATACCTAGCCTACAAACTCATGACTATTACCATTCCTGCTTTTCAATAACTAAATCCTGGCCGGCCACAGTGGCTCACGCCTGTAATCTCAGCACTTTGGGAAGGTGGATCACCTGAGATCAGGAGTTTAAGAACAACCTGATCAACATGCTGAAACCCCATCTCTACTAAAAATACAAAAATTAGCTGGGTGTGATGGTGAGCACCTGTAATCCCAGCTACTTGGAGACTGAGAACTAAACCCTGGCCAGGCACAATGGCTCATGCCTGTAATCCCAGCACATTAGCAGGCTGAGGCAGGTGGATCACTTGAGATCAGGAGTTCAAGGCTAGCCTGGTAAAACCCCGCCACTACCAAAAATATAAAAAATTAGCCGGGTGTGGTAGCAGGCACCTGTAATCCCAACTACTCAGGAGGCTGAGGCAGGAGAATCCCTTGAACCCAGGAGGGAGAGGTTGCAGAGAGCTGATATTATGCCACTGCATTCCAGCCTGGGTGACGGAGCGAGATTCTGTGTCAAAAAGAAAAAAAAAAAAAAAAAAAGAACTAAATCCTGAAGGCTGACTCTTCTGTGCAACATTCTGAGTTACCAGTGCTATGCACTACTCCCTCTAAAAGCTCAGCTTTACTTGCTCAAAGTCAGCACTGATCACAACATGAAGTCAGATGCCAAAAAGAGTGGAGCTAGGCTATTCCAAAACCATCCACGTCCCAAAGCAGAGTGATATACTCCAGGATTATTTTAAAACAGACAACAAACCAAAACAACAACAAAAACAAGTGAAAAACCATCCTACCACTTATTTTCCCTCAGTCTTTTTTTTCTTTTTTTTTTAAAAATGGGGTTTCACCATGATGGCCAGGCTGGTCTTGAACTCCTGACCTCAGGTGATCCACCCACCTCGGCTCCCTCAGTCTTAAGTAGTTTAATTTCATTGGATTTTATTCCACGAAAAATCAAACCAAAAAGAGAAGACGCCAGCTTTGGGACAGTCAAAGGGGAAGGGGAAATAATCTTTATGTCTCATGTGCCTTTCAAAGCAGGCTGGATGCTTCTTGATTACAGGAACATACTCTCTGGCTGGGTTGGTAGAAACTTCACTGCAAAACTATACAAAAATGAAATCCTGGACCCTTTCCTCCACCAGTCTGGTCTCCCCACTTCATTTTTGCCATTCTCACTTAGTTTAGCAGTCCAATCAAAGGGCATATCTAAGCTACACAAAATAAGGAGATAGGCAGGGCGTGGTGGCTCATGCCTGTAATCTCAGCACTTTGGGAGGCCAAGAAGAGTGGATCATGAAGTCAGGAGATCAAGACCATCCTGGTTAACACAGTGAAACCCCGTCTCTACTAAAAATACAAAAAATTAGCGGGGCGTGGTGGCACGTGCCTATAGTCCCAGCTACTTAGGAGGCTGAGACAGGAGAATCACTTGAACCTGGGTGGCAGAGGCAGCAGTGAGCTGAGATCGTGCCACTGCACTCCAGCCTGGGTGACAGAGCAAGACTATGTCTCAAAAAAAAAAAAGGAGGTAAAGTGACAATCTTACATGAAAGAGTAAGATTTAAACTTGAAAAGATTATATATACACTCAAACTAAAGGTACATTCTATTCAAAGGCCTTACTTTTACTCATTTGGATAGGACCATTGTAAAATTCCAATTTCACCAGCTAAAGAGTACATTAAAGAAGGCACCTAAAATAATAATGATTCAGAAAAATAACAGAATCAATACAGTTACAAAACAAATTATTTAATATCATATTTTGCCTCTGAAGCTGAATACTAGAGAAACTCTCTCCCACACTAGGTTATACATAGCTTATTTCTCTTTTAATAACCTTTATTATTCAGACATTGTCTAAGAAACATTTCAAAGTACAACAAATGATGTGCCGCCAGCTATAGTCATTTTTCCAATCTGAAAGACCAAGACAACAAGAAAGTGCAAATTCATTTTCAACCAGTGGTGGAATTATCAAGCTAGGGACCTCAAGGCAGCTCTCAAGGCAGCACTGGAAGGTGACAGAACAATCAACTGTGAGAGATGGGAAGAAAACTCAAATGGATAAAGAGATAAATTACTAATGACCTGACATTTAACTTCCCATATTTCTCTCAAATTTCTAGCTTTCTAAGGAAACCACTCATTTTGAATTAATACAGTTAAAATAATAAATCCCAACTTTTTAAAGATGTTGTGAAACTAGTATCTTAATACATTACCGGTGGTAGTATAAACTGCCTAAAAACAGTCTGAAAATGCATTTGTAGGACCATAAAATTATATACTCTATAATACAATAATCCCATTCTTGAGATTATGTATGAATATTTTCATTACAGTATCATAGAATGGTAAAAAATGAAAGTCATTAAAAATACCGAAGCAAGAAAGGAATCGCTAAGTTTTATATGGTACACCAACAAAGTAAAAGAAGCATACTATATTATGGTTGTAAATCATGTATGTACAAATGCCATGAAAATTAAAGCCAGTAATTACTGCTTAGGGTGAAGAAAATCTGGGTTCCTTTTTCATAATTTTGGCAATAATTTTATTTTAGTAGCAAAAATGAAGACACTAAATGGCTAGTGTTTATTTTACAAGTTTGTTCAGGATAACTTGTTGACATCAAATATACTACATATACAAAGTCATTAAAACTTTAGAATGAAAACAAAAAATATTAAGAACCACTCCATCATAATACGAAGCAGCAAAAATAAAAAGCAGCTGTCAGGTAAGACCACAAAGCATTTACTATTTCCACATTTTCACCTCTTGGGAAATGTTGAAAGAAAAAGACAAAAGATATCTGCAACAATTATATAAAACAGTTGCCTGTTGGGCTTTTTCTTTTAAAATTTAGCTGCCAACATATTCCTACGAAACATTCCAACCACACAAAATACTAATATACTTACTTCCTACCTTCAGAGAAAATGAAGATGTTTTAAGTGAGATAAATGAGTACACAGTTCCATATCTAGATAAAACTGCTAAAAGTCTCAATTAAGGGCTAGGGGTGAAATTTCATTTACATAGAAATGACCGAAAGGCAAACCAAAGCATCTAGAAAAATTCCCAAGAGGCTTCCAAACACTAAACACAAACAGCCAGAAATCAATTATTTACAGGTTTAGTCAGCCTTCTATGCTAATCTGCTTTTTTCTTTAATTTCTTTGGCTTTGAATAACCTTGTTTTTCACTAGCTTTCCATTAACTCACACTTTAACTCCCTTAGCATAGTTATTTATATAATTTCCTTCTATTGAGATTCCTCCTAATTGGCGTGGACTAATAAAACAGGTGTATCTCAACTAATGCTAAAACCAATGTGTCTGTTGTCTTATAAAATCATGTTTTCTTGTGATTGTTTCACTGATTACTCTGTATCAGTAGCTATATATATAATACCCAAACAAAACTAAAATAGTTTACGAAATGGCAGAAAGTGATAATGGCGTAGCAGAAATACCCTATAATATGGTAAGACACCTTCAACAAGATAAAATCTTAATTCCAAGCAGATAAAGAACCTTGTAACCAGCCGTTGCTCTAATTATATCCTAATTCTGCCAAAGTTAGGCTGAGAAAAAAGAAAAAGACAACAACAATATTATTTGACTCAAATAGTCCACCAATGAGTCAAACTATTTTCCTTATTAAACATCTCTTTCCATCACAGTTTGTAAGTTAAATATAGCACATAGTGAAAGAAGTACCCAGTGAAGGAAAATAAAACAGTAATAAACATAGCAGACAGTTCTGCTTTGTTTTTTTCATCAGCTTACAGTAAGAGCACTTGTATAGCACCAATATACCAAGATAAGTTCTTAGGAAATCCCCAACAGGAACCAGCTGATTAACTTTACAACTGGTTTCATTTTATCAGGAAAGAGATGTTCCTTCTTGTAATTCATGTGGGTTATAAACACCAAAATAGAAAGCTTAACATTCAAGACTGTGCTAGTCTTCACCAAGAGTTTTTGAATCATGAAATTGTAATAACCTACCCTGGGCTAGCATAACTGACTCCATTTTAACTGTAAACTCCAACATGGCTTCCCTTTCCTTACCACAGCCCCTTTGAGTACATAACTGGGTCATGCTGCACTTAGAAACATTAAACCGTACTGTTCTTAACACTTGTAACTATTGTAACCGCATCCTGCTTGGCATATCTCCCCACTACTATTATAAAAAAAAATTTCCCCTTTAATCATTATATTAAAAAAGCCTAATTTCCCCCCTTAATAATTATATAAAAACCACCTGTGCCCACAGCCCCTTCCTCTAACCTGCTTTTCTACTTCTATAAAATTCCACTTCAGCTAGATACTCCCCTCCTGGACCTAAATCAAGATATAAAAAATAATCAGGCCCCTTCCTCGGGGCCGAAAAAACTTTAAACATTAGCCATCTCTCAATCACTAACTAGTTAAAAAAACTCTTAATTTAAAACTCAAAATGTGACACATTCCTTCTAACTCACTCAATTACAACAAAATGATAGTGATTAAGCTTGACTGCCGTAAGAATTTGACTAGACTAGCCTGGGCAACATAGTAAAACCCCCATCCCGATTTTTAAAAAAATTGGTCAGGCGGGATGGCTCATGCCTGTAATCCAAGCACTTTGGAGGCCAAGGCAGGCGGATCACCTGAGGTTGGGAGTTCAAGACCAGCCTGACCAACATGGTGAAACCCCATCTTTTTAAAAAAATTAAAAATTAGCCAGGCATGGTGTTGCATGTTTGCAGTCCCAGCTACTCGGGAGGCTGAGATGGGAAGATCAATGGAGCCCAAGAGCTGCAGTGAGCTGTAACTGTGCCATTCCACTCTGGCCTGGGCAACAGAGGAAGACTCTGTCTTAAAAAAAAAAAAAAAAAAAAAAAAAAACTTCAACTACAACTTTTTTTTACAAGCAGTAAAATCCTTTATAATGAGAGTTAAAAGCCGGGCACAGTGGCTCATGCCTGTAATCCTAGCACTTTGGGAGGCCAAGGCAGGTGGATCACCTGAGCCCAGGAGTTCAAGATCATCCTGGCCAACATGGTGAAACTAAAAGTACAAAACATTAGCTGGGCGTGGTGGCAGGCACCTGTAATCCCAGCTACTTGAAAGGCTGAGGCGGAAGAATCGCTTGAACCTGGGAGACGGAGGTTGTAGTGAGCTCAGATCGCACCTGTGCACTGCAGCATGGGTGACAGAGTGAGACTCCCTCTCAAAGAAACAAACAAACAAAAAAAGAGAGTTAAGACAGAGTGAACTGCTCTGTCACTAGATGTAGAACCAAACTCATTAAACCTTGCTCCCAAGAAAGCCACCAGGGAAATTTCTGCATCATACTTTGAAAAACACTGATTGGCCAGGTGCCGTGGCTCACACCTGTAATCCCAGCACTTTGGGAGGCCAAGGCGGGCAGATCAACTGAGGTCAGGAGTTGGAGACCAGCATGACTAACATTGTGAAACCCCATCTGTACTAGAAATACAAAAATCAGCCAGGTGTAGTGGCAGGCCCCTGTAATCCCAGCTACTTGTAAGGCTGAGGGAGGAGAATTGCTTGAACCCAGGAGGTGGAGGTTGCCGTGAGCTGAAATCACGACACCGCACTCCAGCCTGGGTGACACAAGGAGACCGTTTCCAAAAAAAACAAACACTGATCTAGTCCAAACACTTTATTATAGTTTTAAAAAACATATAATAAAAAAAAAAATACAACATTTTCAGATGTACAAAAAATAAATTCATTTATTTGTAGGTAAGAAAAGTAAAGGCTGGGAGCGGTGGCTCCCACCTGTAATCCCAGCACTTTGGGTGGCAGAGGCGGGTGCATTACCTGAGGTCAGGAGTTCAGGACCAGCCTGGCTAACATGGTGAAACCCTGTCTCTACTACAAAATACAAAAATTGCCGGGCATGGTGGTGGGCACCTGTAATCCCAGCTACTCAGGAGAGTCAGACAGGAGAATTAGGAGAATTGCTTGAACCCAAGAGGCAGAGGTTACAGTGAGCCAGGATCACACCATTGCACTCCAGCCTGGGCAACAGAGTGAGACTCCCTCTCAAAAAAAACAAAAACAAAGAAAAGTGAGACTCCAAAGCAGTAAGGTGACTTGCCAAAGGTCATTAATTAAGGACAGGAACTACAGTCCAGACTCTCAGACTCATCCTATTGCTATAGCACTACTTTATTCTGTGTAAACCAACCATCTTATCAAATTACTAAAACAAGCAGTTTATCCAAAATTGTTAAAAAGCTCTAGTCCCATTTATTTGTACTGAATATTGTATGGCTCCAATTTTAACTTACCATTAAATAAACCAACCCTTTATAGAAACTAGTTTGTCCTCATTCCACTAACATTTCATATATTCAATGTCTTACCAGTTGTCACACAGTTGAGTATCCTGGTCATCTAGAAATTCAGCCATCTTTAGCTCTTCCTGAAAACCACAAAGGAAGACATGAACTTTCTCTTTCATTTCTGCTTTAAAGATGACATGCAAAAAAAACAAAATAAAAAACTAGTACACAGAAAATGTCACCCAAACCTGTGTATTAAAGTTTTTTTTTTTTTTTAAGATGGCCAGGCTGGTCTTGAACTCCTGATCTCAGGTGATCCACCCACCTCGGCCTCCCAAAGTGCTAGGATTACAGGCGTGAGCCACCGCACCCAGCCGTGTTAAAGTATTTTATTCAAGAAATCCACCCTTGGGATTTTCTTATTTTAAAATTTTCAATTTAAAATAATTTTATTAGATGAGGGACTTTTAAAAAATAAAAATAATAAAATACTTTTACTAGGCTGGATACTGTGGCTCATGCCTGCAATCTCAGTATTTTGAGAGGCCGAGGCGGGTGGATCACTTGAGCCCAGGAGTTCAAAACCAACCTGGCCACAATATGGGGAAACCCCATCTATACAAAAAAATTATCCAGGGATGGTGGTGCCTGTATTCCCAGCTACTAGGGAGGCTGAGGCAGGAGGAATGCTTGAGCCCGGGAGTTCAAGGCTGCAGTAAGCCATGATGATGCTACTGCACTCCAGCCTGGGCAACAGCGTGAAACTCTATCTCAAAAATAATAATAATAATAATGGGCAGACTCAATAATAATAATAATAATAATAATAATAATATCCCAGTCGGGCATAGTGGCTCACATCTGTAATCCCACACTTCGGGAGGCCAAGGTGGGCAGATCACGAGGTCAGATCAAGACTATCCTGGCCAACATGGTGAAACCCCATCCCTATTAAAAATACAAAAATTAGCTGGGCATGGTGGCATGTGCCTGTTAATCACAGCTACTCAGGAGGCTGAGGGAGGAGAATCGCTTGAACTAGAGAATTGGAAGTTGCAGTGAGCCGAGATTGCACTACTACACTCCAGCCTGGAGACACAGCGAGACTCCATTTCAAAAATAAATAAAAACAAATAAAATAACACCCCTTATAGACTTCATCCAATAACCCTAAAAGCATCATAAGTAACAATAGTAAAATTCTCAGATACAGGAAATTAACACTAATACTAGTAACTAATTTATAAAATTTATTCAAATTTCACCAATAAGCCAGGCACAGTGGCTCATGCCTGAAATCCCAGAACTTTGGGAGGTGAGCTGTGAGGATCACTTGAATCCAGGAGTTTAAGATCAGCCTGGGCAACATGGTGAAACCCCTTCTCTACAAACAATTTAAAAATTAGCCAGATGTGGTGGCACATACTTGTGGTCCCAGCTACTCAGAAGGCTAAGATGGGAAGATCACTTGAGCCTAGGAGGTCAAGGCTGCCTGGGTGACAGGTACAATCACAATCAAGGGCATGGTGGTGTGCGCCTATAGTCCCAGCTACTCGGGAGGCTGAGGCAGAAGAATTGCTTGAAGCCGGGAGGTGGAGGTTGCGTTAAGCCAAGATCATGCCACTGCACTCCAGCCTGGCGCCTGGAGAAAGAGCAAGATTCTGTCTCAAAAAAAAAAAAAAAAAAAAAAACAAAACCTGGGAGGTGGAGGTTGCAGTGAGCCAAGATTGCATCACTGCATTTCAGCCTGGTGACAGAGCAAGACTCCGTCTCAAAAAAGAAATTATGTTGTGCTCATCTCAGCACCTTGTATCAGAAGATATATGATGTCAACAATCTTATTTTACTATTGATATAAACTCTGATCACATAGTTGATATGGTGTCTGCCAAGTTTCTTCACTATAAAAGTTTCTCCTCCTTTTTAAACAAGATGTCAATGCAGAAAGCAAAGCACTGGCAACTTTACTACCATTGTTTAGTTTAGATTATTTCTTTCCATGATACAAAAATGGTCTTAAATCCTGCCCCCAGTAGGGTTCTTTAATGGTTTTGGCATTAAGCCAACTACCACTTTTCAAACCATGTAGTTAGTCATTTGTTCAACATGTTTAATTAAGACAATACTGTGCCTGTAATCCCAGCACTTTGGGAGGTCAAGGCAGGTGGATCACCTGAGGTCAGGAGTTCAAGACCAGCCTAGCCAACAAGGTGAAACCAAGTCTCTACTAAAAATACAAAAATTAGCGGGGTGTGGTGGCGGGCATCTGTAAATCCAGCTACTCAGGAGGCTGAGGCAGGAGAACTGCTTGAACCCAGGAGGTGGAGGTTGCAGTGAGCTGGGACTGGGCCACTGTACTCCAGCCTGAGCAACAGAGTGAGACTCCATCTCAAAAAGTAAAAATAAAGAAAAAGGACAATACTGTAGGCCAGGTGCAGTGTCTCACACCTGTAATCTCAGCACTCTGGAAGGCTGGGTTGGGTGGATCACTTGAGCTCAGGAGTTCAAGGCCAGCCAGGAAACATAGTAAGGCCCTATCTCTATAAAAAGTAAGCAAAAGAGTAGGTGGGTGTGGTGGCACATGCCTGTAATCTCAGCTACTTGGGAGGCTGAAGTGGGAGGTAGGAGGTCAAGGCAGTCCCAGATCATACTGTGTGCCATTGTGCCCTGGCACTAAGACTACTTTACAAACTAAGGAAATATCGTGTCTGAAAAAGCAATTTAGTGGTAGAGAAAAACAATAAACAAAAAAATACATACAAAATACAAAAAACTACAAATAAATGGGGTGGAGTAGAGACAAATCTTCTCTAGTTAGATAAGAGTGGTCAGGGAAGAACTTTCTGGAGAGATGACATTTAAACTAAGAACTGAAGTACAAGAGCCAACCATGAAAAAGACAAAGACGGAGGATGAGAATGGGGGAAAATCCATCCAGGCGGTGGAAAGGGCAAAAGGCCTAAAAGTAATGAAAGAGAAAGTAAAGGTAGACTGGAAGAGCATAATAAAAAAGGGGAATGACTCAAGGAGGTCTTTTCATATAAAACAGAAAGAATAATGGATTAGATCCCAAGCTCAATAGTAAATCACTAAAGGCCTTTAAACTAGGGAATGACATGATTCAAGATAACCACTCTGGGCCAGGTGCGGCAGCTCAGGCCTGTAATCCCAGCACTTTGGGAGAGCGAGGTGGGCAGATCACTGGAGGTCAGGGGTTCGGGATCAGTGTGGCCAACATAGTGAAACCAAGTCTCTGCTAAAAATACAAAAATCAGCCAGCGAGGGGCGCCTGTAATCCCAGCTACTCAGGAGACTGAGGCAGGAGAATCACTTAAACCCGGGAGGCAGAGGTTGCAGTGATCGGAGATCTCACCACTGCACTCCAGCCTGAACAACAGGAGACTCCATATCCCCCACCCCCACCCCCAAAAAAAAATTCACTCTGATATGAAATTGCAACTAGGGATGGCTGGCCTAGACACATTTTTCAGGGCCGTCTGACTGATTTCAGGTGTGTTTTATTCCAGCCCATTAAGTGGCCAACTCTAAACTAAGGCCAGAGCTCAGACGTGGCAGGTGCTCGCTTTTCCAGCTGCAAGGAGACTGGGGGTGGCCTGCAGAGTCCCCCTCTGGGGGTCAAGTTCTGGCTGGTTCTGCCAGATTTAACCTCCCTGGGCCTCAGATTCTTCAGGCAGAGGACTGACAATACATCAAGAGCTCAAGAAAATAGGCGAAGGCATGGAAGAGTTGAGGCACAGAAAAGTCTTCAAGCTGATAAGGAGACCGTTGGGGGTCGGCTAGATCTCTCCGGTCTGCAGAGGGAACCCTCTGCCCGAGGCGGCGGAGCTTCCACTGCTGGGTCTAGACCCCCCAAGGCGGTTTCCAATCGCCCCCTTCCCCAGCAAAGTAGGTGATGGGGAGTGAAGAAGTAAGAGGCTTCTCAAATAATAGCAATTGCCAAACGCTTACTGGGACAATCTTTTAATCCCGACCACAATCCTATGAAGTGAAAGTCTTGATCCCCACTTTAGAGGCTACGAAAGCGGAAGGCCACCTGAGTCTGCCGCAGCACCAGCGGGTCGGAGTGGGAGCTCGGACTCGGATCCTTCGGCCTCAAGGCCGCACTGGGCCACTCGCGACCCCCCACGCCGGCAGCTCGAGGCTCGGGTTCTAGGCCCAGGCCGGCCCTGAGCCCAGCTCCACCCGGGGCGCGTTGGCCACAGCGGCGCTGCTGACGACGCCCGCTTCCCGGCTCCCCAGGCTAACCTAGGCCGTGAAGGGGGCGGCGTCACTGGGGGCCGTCGAGGCCCCGGTTTCCTGAGGAGAAAGCGTGGCCTTCTCCAGGTGCCTGAGACGCCGCGGCGCCGGCATCCTCTCCTCACAGCCCCGACCCCGGGCCCAGAGACCCCTCGCCCACCCACCCCTCCCTTGGGATGCCGGACCCTTCCTGAACTGGAGGCTACAGGGCCTCTCCAACCGTGTACCGCCCCTACACCTCACCAGGGACAAGAGGAGAAACGTTGACTTGCTAGCTGCAGACACCGACACTCTTCTGTCAACCCCCGCACCGAACAACGGCCCCCAGAGCTGCCCCACCACTTCCGCCCATCGCGGAGGTGCCCGCCCATTGGCCAGGGGAGGCTCTGGCTGTCGTTCCATTGGATAACACCATTGTCGCTCCCAGGGCCCCGCCTCCTGCGCGTCAATTGGCTCCCCAGAGGCCCAGGGGGCATGTCCCTGGAAGCCCTGGCCCCTGCACATCTGGAACCTTGAGGATGGGAGCTCAGCTGTGAGCCTGTTGCTGAGTTTAGCAACTGTCCCCGACACAGGCTAATAATATTTTCGTGAATAATTCTGTGCAAACATTACTAATATGCCTAATATATTGAGATAATTAATGATATTTGTTCTCTTGTCATAGGCCATTAATACTTATTAGTCATTCTTGTTGCTATCATAATGCCCTTGTGTAAGACTTCTGCAGGGCTGGTGACCATATTTGAGCACTTTGCTTTTTTGCAGTGGAAGAATGAGAGTCTGACAGGCAGGTTTGAGAGCTAGTTTCTCCACTTGCTGCCTGAATGGATTCCCTGAGCTTCTCTTACCTCAGGTACAATAAAGGAGAAGTCAGTTATGTAAGTATAACTAAGCATGTATTATAAACAATACAGCAATTTAAAATTATGATTTCATTGCAGATTATAATTGCAAAATGTGGAGGCCAAGGTGGGTGGATCTCTTGAGCTAAGGAATTAGAGACCAGCCTGGGCAATATGGTGAAGCCTCATCGCTACAAAAAATACAAAAATTAGTCAGGCATGGTGGTGCACACCTGTAGTTCCACCTACTTGGGAGGCTGAGGTGGAAAGATCCCTTGAGCCCAGGAAGCAGAGGCTACAGAAAGCCCTGATCATGCCACTGCACTCCAGCCTGGGGGACAGAGCAAGACCCTGTCTCAAAAATAAATTTATTAATATCATATCATATCATATCATGACAAAATGTTCATGAGATAGTACTAAGCAAGAAAAGCATCTAACAGACCAGGTGCAGTGGCTCACGCCTGTAATCCCAACATTTTGGGAGGCCAAGGTGGGCAGATCACCTGAGGTTAGGAGTTTGAGACCAGCCTGGACAACATGTTGAAACTCATCTCTACTAAAAATACAAAAATTGGCTAGGAGTGGTGGCGGGCACCTATAATCCCAGTTACTTGGGAGGCTGATGCAGGAGAATCTCTTGAACCCAGGAGGTGGAGGTTTCAGTGAGCCGAAATCAAGCCACTGCACTCCAGCCTGGGTGAAAAGATCAAAACTCCATCTCAAAAAAAAAAAAAAAAAAAAGCATCTAACAAAGCAATATTTATAACAAAATAAGATACTGAGTTTAAATATGCAGTACAATTTGTATGATTCCAACATATGAAGTTCAAAAACAGGGAAACTAACCTAAAGTGAGAGAAGTAAGTAACTATTTCCATTCAGAGGGTATAGACTGCAAGAAGATATGAGAAAGATTTTCTAGAAAGGTTTATATCTTGATCTACAAAGTAACACAGATGTATTCATTAGTAAATAGTTATTAATCTACACACTTATGTCTTAAGCACTTTACATTGTATGTTACTTTTTAATAACAAAACTTACTGGAGTTCAAAAGAAAGCACAATCATTAAAGATTAAAAAACAATCAGAAAAAAATGTGTATTAATATGAATTAAGTATATTAATGTATTAAGTACATATACTAAGAAACAAGAGAACCATACAGTGCATCCTTTTATGAATAACATGTTTTAACGCAGCATAGTGTTTTTGAGGTTCATCTATGCCGTTGATCATATCAAGTCTATTTCTTTTCAGCCCTGAGTAGCATAGCACGTGGATATGTTACAATTTGTACTGACAAACATAAGAACTGATTCTAGTTTTTGGCCAGGCGCGGTGGCTCACCCCTATAATCCCAGCACTTTGGCAGGTCGAGGTGGATGCAAAACCCAGTCTCTACAAAAACTATAAAAATTTGGCCAGGCATGGTGGTTCACACATGTAGTCCCAGCTACTTAGGAGGCTAAGGTGAGACGCTTGCTTGCTTGAGCCTGGGAGGCAGAGGTTGCAGTGAGCCGAGATGGCGCCTCTGCACTCCAGCCTGGGTGATAGAGTGAGACCCTGCTTCAAAAAAAAAAAAAATTTTTGATTCTAGTTTAAGCAGTAATAAACATTCTCATGCAAGTCTTTGGGGATATATGTTTTTATTTCTCTCAGATAAATACTTGGAAGTGGGATTGCTGGATCATATAGTAAGCCTATGTTTTAATTTTACAAGAAACTACCAAATAATTTCCCCAAGTGATTGCACCACTGAACATTCCCAGCAGCAGTGTAGGAGAGTTTCAGTTGCTCAATAAAGCCATCGACTTGGTCTAAACACATTTTGAATAAATAAGAGAATGGCAGTCCTCTCTCCTGGGATCAGCTGTCTTCCCTTGCCGGAGTAACCCAGAAGTTCCTCTGAATTCATAGTTCACAGTGAGAGGAGACAACAAGGTCCAGGATAGCAAGGAATGAACTGGAAATAATGATAAGCTCGAATTTCACTTAACCTCTGGGGCGCCTTATTTTCACTGGCCTAAATCCAACAGCAGAAATCAAAAAAGTTTAGGAGCATTTTATTCCTGACCAAAAAAGTCAGGCAAGGCAGGGTGAGATTACAGTGGCAGCAGAAAGGATTTAGATTAGGTTAGAGGAGGAGCTGCTTCTTGGTTTACCAGGAGTCACCTGTATGAGAGGATAAGATGGAGTTCCCCCAAGCCCCCTTGCACCAGAATCTTTAAAGGGCTTGTTAGAAATGTATTTTTATTTTTTTGAGATAAGAGTCTCACTCTCTCACCAAGGCTGGAGTGCAGTGGCATGATCTTGGCTCACTGCAACCACTGCCTCCCAGGTTCAAGCAATTCTCCTGCCTCAGCTTCCTAAGTAGCTGAGACTGCAGGCGCCCACCACCACGCCTGGCTAATTTTTGGTATTTTTGGTAGAGACGGGGTTTCAACATGTTGCTCAGGCTGGTCTTGAACTCCTGACCTCAAGGGATCCTCCCACCTTGGCCTCCCAAAGTGCTGGGATTACAGTCATGAGCCATCTCGCCCAGCCAGCTTGTTAGGAATTTAAATGTCTGCTCGAGGTCAACCTCCTCACTATCCAATTCCCTAGTACTCCAACCTCATCCCTGAAAATGCACCAAATTAACTGAATCTGGATTTCTGGTGTCATGGCCTAAATGGCCCTTCTGGGCTCTGGCAGATTTAGCATTCACTGCAGCATAATTTTGATAAAGCCCAAGGGGAGAGGTGTTGCCCTACCCTTCCCAACTTAGCCCTACTCAGAGCCCTGCCTTACTGGGGGAGGGAAATCCCTCTCCTCTAGCCAAAGCTGTTACTACCTAGTCTGAGAAGCCAATCTGACTCCTCTGTTCCCCAACACTCCCCAGTCCCTGTTCTGAACTGTCCTCTGCCTCCTGCAGCCTCAGCCCCTGCTCAAGGGCTAGGGATCTTCCCTGACAGAATGCAGGTTTTCCTTGTGGTTCTAGCTGCCAACCTATTCCCTTCCTCCCACTTTTATTTCCCAGCAAGCAGCTGCTTAGAGTCACAGATTCCTGGCCCCATGCCTAGCCCAGACACATAGGAGGCACTCAATTCATACTTGCAGAATTACATCAAGGCGCTGCTTTACAATAAACTTAAAAAATATATATATATGTCATCGGAGGACAGTGGCGCATGCCTATAATCCCAGCACTTTTGGGATGCCGAGGCGGGCAGACAACCGGAGGTCTGGAGTTCGAGAACAGCCTAACCAAGATGGAAAACCCCATCTGTACTAAAAATACAAAAAATTAGTCAGGTGTGGTGGCTCATGCCTGTAATCCCAGCTACTGGGGAGGCTGAGGCAGGAGAATCACTTGAACCTGGGAAGCAGAGGTTGTGATGAGCCAAGATTGAACCATTGCACTCCAGCCTGGGCAACAAGAGTGAAACTCCGCCTCAAACAAAACAAAAAACGAAATCTCACTCTGTCGCCCAGCCTGGAGTACAGTGGCACGATCTGATCTTGCAACCTACACCTGCTGGGTTCAAGTGATTTTCCCACCTTAGCTCCCAAGTAGCTGGGATTACAGGGATATAACACCGCACTTGGCTAATTTTTGTATTTTTAGTAGAGACAGGGTTTCACCATGTTGGTCAGGTTGGTCTCGAACTCCAGACCTCAGGTGATCCGTCCGCCTCAGCCTCCCAAAGTGCTGGGATTACAGGTGTGAGCCACCGTGCCCAGCCTACAATAAGCATTTAAAAGTGTTTTTTGTCGTTGTGTTGTGTTGTTTTTGTTTTTGGCCAAAACCAAATCTGTTTTCATCAAACTGGGTTCCTATTCTCCGGCATTCCATCCTTTGCACTTCACTCAGCCCTTCTTCCCCTGTTCCCTCTGTCTTTTGGGGACCCTTCCTGCTTGATCTTCCTTGCAGATTTTTGGGTGCTTCAAAAGAAGACTTTGGCAGTGAGTCCCTTGCTCCCTGGTGTCCCAGCAAGTACCCCATCACAAATATCTTCTCCCTGTCTGCCCATCTTCTCAGACACCTTTGGTAGGAAACTACTATTACTTTGTTTTGTTTTAAATTTTACTGGGACAGAAGTACACACCATAAAGTGCATAAATCTTAAGTATATTGTGTAAGGACTTTAAAAAATAACAGTAACAGTTTTATCAAAGATATAATTCACGTATCAGACAATTCAACCATTTAAAGTAGACCTGGCATGGTGGCTCACACCTGTAATCCCAGCACTTTGGGAGGCTGAAGCAGGAGGATCCCTTGAGCCCAGGAGTTCAAGACCAGCCTGGGCAACATAGGGAGACCCTGTCTTTACTAAAAGTAATAAAAAAAATAGCCAGGTGTTAGTGTGTGCACCTGTCGTCCTGAAGCAGGAGCAGCGAGAAACAAACCTCTCTAACACCGAACTGAGGAAGGAAGTGGCTTTTTATTCGGCCAGGAGCTACAGGGGCAACAGCCTCCTTCACTGAGCTCCCTGAGCAGCAGTTTCTCTCCCCTTTTATAGGTTTACAATACTAAAGGGGAAACTGAGGCAAAACTATGTCATTGTCCATTACTGGACATCCGACTTTACAATCCTTTGGCTTCATTGATTTGCTAATTCGTATGCAGTGTGAGCGGGGACCAGCAGGGGAGGGGCTTACAGAGACAAGACAAAAGCAATAAGCTGTTTGTTGGCAGAGATCTTTCCAGGAGGGAACCTGGGACCTGCAGACGTGGGGGCGTGACCCAGTGCCGGGTTTCAGCCGGCAGGGATAACATTCATTTGCAGCTCTTTCAAGGTTAACAGATAGCGGAGATGCTGGGAACTGATAAAAGGAGTCATTTCCCCAGTTCTTTGGTATTTTTTTTTTTCTTTTTCACCCTACTTTCCATCTGGAGGGGAGGGGAGAGAGGAGATGGAGATCTGGAAACAGAAGAAGGCTAGGGATTTTCCCCTCTCACCCTCTCCCCAACTTTGAGAATCCCACTGTTGTCCCCGTAGCTTCTGGCCAGATAAAAAGCCACTTCCTTCCTCAGTTCCATGTTTCAGAGGTTTGTTTCTCGCCACTCCTGCTTCAGTCCCAGCTGCTCAGGAGGCTACAGTGAGAGAATCAGTGGAGCCCAGGAGTTTAAGGCTGCAGTGAGCTATGGTCACACCACTGCACTCCAGCCTGGGTAACAGAGAAAGATTTTTGGCTCTAAAAAAAATTGTTTTTGGTCAGGTGCGGTGGCTCATGCCTGTAATCCTAGCACTTTGGGAGGCCGAGGTGGGTGGATCACTTGAGGTCAGGAGTTTGAGACTAGCCTAGCCAACATGGTAAAACCCTGTCTCTACTAAAAATACAAAAATTAGCTGGGCATTGTGGCACATGCCTGTAATCCCAGCTACAGGGATTTGGGAGACTGAGGCAGAAGAATTGCTTGAACCCAGGAGGAGGAGGTTGTAGTGAGCAGAAATTGCACGACTGTACTCCAGCCTGGGAGACAGAGAAAAACTCCATCTCAAAAAAAAAAAAATGTTTTTAAGAAAATTTAAAAAGTGAACTCCACAATGATTTTTTAGTATAGTTGCAGATTTGTGCAACTATCACTACAATCTATTTCCTGGACATTTTTTTTTTCTTTGAGACAGAGTCTCCGTCACCCTGGCTGGAGTGCAGTGGTGAGATCTTGGCTCACTGCAACCTCCGGCTCCCAGGTTCAAGTGATTCTTCTGCCTCAGACTCCCAAGTAACTGGGACTACAGGTGTGCACCACCATGCCCTGCTAATTTTTGTATTTTCAGTAGAGATGGGTTTCACCATATTGGCCAGGTTGGTCTCCAATTACAGACCTTGTGATCCACCCACCTCAGCCTCCCAAAGTGCTGGGATTACAGGCGTGAGCCACCATGCCCGGTGTTCCTGGACATTTTTATCATCCTCAAAAGAAACTGTGCCTGGCTGGGTGCGGTGGCTCACGCCTGTAATCCTAGCACTTTGGGAGGCTGAGGTGGGTGGATCACCTGAGGTCAGGAGTTCAAGACCAGCCTGGCCATCATGGTAAAACCCCATCTTAAAAAAAAAAAAAAGAAAAAGAAACTGTGCCCATCAGGAGAGTCGCTTGAACCCAGGAGGTTGTGGTGAGCCAAGATCATGCCATTGCACTCCAGCCTGGGCAACAAGAGGCAGACTTTGTCTTGAAAAAAATTAAAAAGTGGGAGGTTGCAGTGAGTCGAGATTTCACCACTGCACTCCAGCCAGGTGACAGAGCGAGACTCTGTGTCAAGAAAAAAAAAAAGAAACTGTGCCCATTAACAGTTATTCCCCTCATCTCCATGTCCAAACTGACAATCTCCCATTAGTTTCTTTCTCCATGGATTTGTCTATTTGGGACATTTAATAGGAATGGAATCATACAATATGGAGACTTTTGTGATGATTTCTTTCACTTAGCATGATGTTTTCAAGGTTCACCCATATTACAACATTAATCAGTACTTTATTTCTTTTCTTTCCTTTTTTTTTTTTTTTTTTTTTTTTTTAGACGGGGTCTCCCTCTGTCACCCAGGCTGGAGTGCAGTGTCAGCACAATTCCAGCTCACTGCAACATCTGCTTCCTGGGTTCAAGCAATCCTCTCACCTCAGCCTCCCAAGTTAACTGGGACTCCAGGTGGCTCATGCCAGCACACCTGCCTAATTTTTGTATCTTTTGTAGAGATGGGTTTCCTCATGCTGTCCAGGCTTGTCTGGAACTCCTGGACTCAAGTGATCTGCGGGCCTTGGCCTCCCAAAATGCTGGGATTACAGGTGTGAGCCACCTTGTCCAGTCAAGAATGCTGTTCTAAACAACCATATACAAGTTTTTGCATGGATGTATGTTTTCATTTCTCTAGGATAAATTTCACCTAGGAGTAGAGTTTCGTATGTATATACACCCCTGTTACCACCACTCAGTTTAAGAAATAGAAAATTCCCGGCTGAGCACAGTGACTCACGCCTGTAATCCCAGCACTTTGGGAGGCCAAAGCTGGCAGATCACAAGGTCAGGAGTTCGAAACCAGCCTGGCCAACATAGTGAAACCCTTTATCTACTAAAAATAAAAAAATTAGCTGAGCATGGTGGCATGTGCCTGTAATCCCAGGTATTCGGAAGGCTGAGGCAGGAGAATCGCTTGAACCTGTGAGGCAGAGGTTGCAGTGAGCCAAGATCATGCCACTGCACTACAGCCTGGGACAGAGAGAGACTCTGTCTCAAAAAAAAAAAAAAAGGAAAGAAAAAAAATTTCCTGCACCAGAAAGTTTACTGGTCTCTTCCCTTATCTGTCCACCGCCACACAGTATCCAATTTTCTAACCTCTACTATTAAGAATAGTTTTGCCTGTTCTATTCTTTAGGAACAGATAGAATGATGCAATAAATACTATTTTGTGTCTGACTTCTTTCAGGTAATATCTTGAATGTTATAGTCACCCATGTCATTGCATATAACCTTAGTTCATTCCTTTTCATTAGTGTGTCGTATTCCTAATAAATCATGAATATCTTCATAATTTATTAACCCATTCTACAGTTAACAAACATTTGGCTTGTTTCTAGTTTGAGCCAAGTATGACTATTCTTGTTCTTGGTTAGATATGACATTCATTTCTATTAGGTATATACCCAGGGGTAGAATTACTGGGATGGTCTATACAGTTTGCCTTTATTTGGCTTTTGGTTATTAAAATTTTCAGCCATCTGTGTACATAAATATCTCTAGCTTTCATGAGTTATTAATATTTATTTAGCCCTGACTTTTTTTTTAATTAAAAAAATTTTTTTGGGGGCAGGCTCTCACCCAGGCTGGAATGCAGTGGTACAATTATAGCTCATGGCAGCCTTGGCCTCCTGGTCTCAAATGATCCTCCCACCTCAGCCTCTTCAGTAGCTGAGGCCACAGGCACACAGCACCACACCCAGCTAATTTTATTGTTCGGGGTTTTTTCAGAGATGGGAGTTGAGGAAGGGGGTCTGACTGCATTGCCCAGGCTTGTCTGGAACTCCTGGGCTCAAGGGATCCTCCCACCTCAGCCTCTTCTCTTAAAGTGCTGGGATTACAGGTATAAGCCACTGTGCTGGTTCTGGCTTAAAAAACGAAAGAGTCTTTTAATTTCTACCAACAGGTTTTGGGATGCCATCTTTTTTATTTTTCAGTGGCCCCAGGGTGACTCAGGCACTCACTCATCAGCTGGCCACCTGATTACTCAGAGAGGCTTAGACAATTGACATACTGGGAAGTAACCAGGGAATAACCAGGGAGTAAGCAGGGAGGGAGCTATTAGGGAAGCAAGAGCAAAGGACAGTGTCTGCCACAGAAGGACACACACAACGCACTTTTCTTTTCTAGTTGGAGTTAGGGCTTCCAAGGTGGGGTTTAAATATACATCTGATTTATTTTTATTTTTATTTTTGGCACATAGTCACAAGTATATTCATCTCTAACTGGAGAAATACTTGTGAAACCACTGCTAAAAGCCAGTTTCCTAATCAAGGTGCCAGGCCCTGAAACACTCTGTAGATACGTCCTCAGACCCTGAAATGTTCACGTTATTTCATCAGTTCTGAAGCAGGGAGCAAGAGATGTTGCCAGCTATTAAGGAGAAGAGGCAGGGTGAGGGATGTATGTGTGGGGAGGGTAGTGGAAGGGGGTTGAGCAGGGAGGAGGAGGCTCAGAGACACAGCAGACATCTGGGGACTCATACATATTTATGAGGAGGACTGGGATTGGACCAGAGGCCTCAGAGCATGCTGGGACATTTTCCAGGTTGCCTCGTTGCCAGGCAGAGTTCCCAGGGGCTGCTTCTCCCTTCCCTGGGCAGCTTCATCCCTCAGACACCTGCAGGAATCCTCATAGTGTCTAGAGGAGACTCATGATCACTTGCATTGTTTTAGTCCGATTTTCTAGGAATGCCATCACTCAGTTCTCTCCCCCAACATAGCCTAAAGTGTGAGACCAGGCTCAGTGGCTCACACCTATAATCCCAGCACTTTGGAAAGCAAAGGCAGGAAGATTGCTTGAGCCCAGGAGTTTAAGATCAGTCTGGGTCTCATAGCAAGACCCCTGCCTCTACAAAAAAGTAAAAAAATTAGCTGGGCATTCTGGTGTGTGCTTGTAGTCCCAGCTACTCAGGAGACTGAGGGAGGAGGATGGCTTGAGCCCAGGAGTTCAAGGCTGCAGCGAGCTGTGATTACGCCAGTGCACTTCAGCCTGGGTGTCAGAATAAGACCTTGCCTCATAAACAGATGAAATAAATAAATAAAAACATAACATCTGGTTCCATTTACTGGGAGAAAAATTCTTTTCTCCACTGAATTTCACTTGGATCTTTGTCATAAATCAAGTGACCATACGTATAGAATCTATTTCTGGGCTCTCTGTTCTACATATCTACCTGTTTATCCTTATGCTATTTCTCCACAGTCTTGATAAATGTGGCTTCATTTATTTATTTATTTTGAGAAAGGGTCTTGCTCTGTCGCCCAGGCTGGAGTGCAGTGGTGTGATCATAGCCCACTGCAGCCTCAGACTCTGGGCTGGACTCAAGCAATCCTCCTGCCTCACACTCCAGAGTTACTGGGACCACAAGGGTGCACCACCACTTCCAGCTAATTTTTCTAAGTTTCGTAGAGATGGGGGTCTTGCTATGTTGCCCAGGCTAATCTTGAATTCAAGCAATTTGTCCTACCTTGGCCTCCTCTAAAGTACTAGGATTATAGATGTGAGCCACTGTAACTGGCCTTACTATTTGGGCTATACTAGGTCATTTCTACTTCCATATAAATTTTAGAATCATTTTCAAAATTTCCTGGGTGGTTTTAGTTCCTTATCTCTTATGCTTTCTCAGGGAACTGGCCACAGAGCAGCACTACCTCCCCAAGATGCCTTCCTTCCAAAACAAGGGCCTCATTCTTAGCATCCAGTAGGCAAATGCAGCTGACAAGGTTCTCCCAAGAGTCCAGTAGTTCAGAGACTGTACTGAGCAAGCCCAGACTCAGATCAGAGAATCCAGCCAGCTCTGCAGACTCCAGTTTTGACCTCCCCTTGAATAGAGACTTGACTGTTCCATGACTAACCAGAAATGTATATGGAAATTTAATATATGATAAGGATGACATTAAGTGGTTTATTAAAAAGATAGATTATTCAATAAATAGGGGTTGAGGTCAGGCATGGTGGCTTCCTTGGTTTTAGGAGGCTGAGATGGGAGGATTGCTTGAGGCAGGTGTTCAAGATCCTGTCTCTACAAAAATATATATATATATATGTGTATATATATATTTATACTATATATTTATAAAATAAATAAATATGTTTATACATTTATATATATTTATATTTTTTCATATTTATATAATATATAAACAAATATATTTATATTTTATATATAATTATAAATATATATATTTAATAAATAGATAATATATAAATACATGTATTTGTTTATATATAAAATATACTTTTTATTTATAATATAAATACATAAATATATATATTTTTTGAGACAGAATCTTGCTCTGTCTCAGGTTGAAGTGCAGTGGTGAGATCTTGGCTCACTGTAATCTCTACCTCCCAGGTTCAAGTGATTCTGCTGCCTCAGCCTCCTAAGTAGCTGGGACTGCAGGTGAATGCCACCATGCCCTGCTAATTTTTGTATTTTCAATAGAGAGGGGGTTTCACCATGTTGGCCAGGATGGTCTCAATCTCTTGACCTCGTGATCTGCCCACCTTGTCCTCCCAAAGTACTGGAATTACAGGTGTGAGCCACCGCCCCGGCCATATTTTGCTTTTTTTTTTTTTTTTTTTTGGAGAAAGAGTCTCACTCTGTCACCCAGATTGGAGTGCAGTGGCGCAATCTCGGCTTATTGCAACCTCCACTTCCAAGGTTCAGTGATTCTCCTGCCTCAGCCTCCTGAGTAGCTGGGATTACAGGTACCTGCCACCACACTGGGATAATTTTTCTATTTTTAGTAGAGATAATGTTTCACCATGTTGGCCAGGCTGGTCTTGAACTTCGGACCTCAGGTGAT
>CAUYQU010079770.1:0-93434 GCA_963574635.1 Cheracebus regulus
TTGTGGGGATGGGACCAGCCGAGCCCGTCCGTCCGTACACTCTGCACCGGGAAGCGCCGCGCTGGGGCACCGGGAAAACAGCCGTGCTGGCCAAAAGAGTCGCGCTGGCGACCCGTGTGGCTCCTCTGCCGGGAATCTCCCAGTCTGTGGGCAACAAAAATTTGTCGGAAAGTGCGGCGTCCACTCGTTCTCTGTGCTTTCACTGGGAGCTACATTCCTGAGCTGTTGCTAATCAGCCATCTTTAGGAATATACCTAACCAAGGAGTCAAAAGACCTCTACATGCAAAACCACAGAACACTGCTGAAGAAATTCATAGATGACACAAACAAATGGAAATGCATCCCATGCTCATGGATGGGTAGAATCAATATGAAAATGACTATGCTGCCAAAAGCAATCTACAAATTCAATGCAATCCCCATCAAAATACCACCATCATTCTTCACAGAATTAGAAAAAAAACAATTCTAAAATTCATATAGAACCAAAAAAGAGCCTGCATAGCCAAAGCAAGACTAAGCAAAAAGAACAAATCTGGAGGCATCACACTACCTGATTTCAAAGTATAAGGCCACAGTCACCAGAACAGTATTGTACTGGTATAAAAATGGGCACATAAAACAATGGTACAGAACAGAGAACCCAGAAATAAAATTCAAATACATGCAGCCAACTGATCTTCAATAAAGCAAGCAAAAACATAAAGTGGAGTAAGACTATTTCTTTTCTACAAACGGTGCTGGTATAATTGCCTAGTCACATGTATGAAGATGAAAATGGATCCTCATCTCTCTCCTTACACAGAAACCAACTCAAGATGGATTAACAACTTAAACCTATGACCTGACCTGAAACTATAAAATTCTAGAACATAACATTGGAAGAACCCTTCTAGACATTGGCATAGGCAAGGATTTTATTACCAAGAATCCAAAAGCAAATGCAACAGAAACAAAGATAAATAGGTGGAAACTAACTAAACTAAAACACTTTTGCATGGCAAAAGGAACAGTCAGCAGAGTAAGCATACAACCCTCAAAGTAAGAGAAAATCTTCACAATCTATACATCTGACAAAGGACTAATATCCAGAATCTACAACAAACTCAAACAAATGAGTAAGAAAAAAACAATTCTATTGAAAAGTGGGCTAAGAACATGAATAGATAATTCTCAAAAGGAGATATACAAATGGCCAAAAAACATATGACAAAATGCTCAATATCACTAATGATCAGGGAAATGCAAATCAAAACTATGATGTGATACCACCTCACTCCTGCAAGAATGGCCATAATCAAAAAATCAAAAAACAGGGCCAGGTGCGGTGGCTCACACCTGCAATCCCAGCACTTTGGGAAGCCTAGACAGGTGGATCACCTGAGGTCAGGAGTTTGAGACCATCCTGGCCAACATGGAGAAACCCCATCTCTACTAATAATATGAAATTAGCTAGGTGTGGTGGTGCACGTCTAGAATCCCAGTTACTCAGGAGACTGAGGCAAGAGAATCACTGAGGCAAGAGAATCAACAGGAGGCAGAGGTTGCAGTGAGACAAAATCACGTAATTGCACTCCAGCCTAGACAACAAGAGGAAAACACCATCTCAAAAAAAAAAATCAAAAAGCAGTTGATGTTGGCATGGATGCAGTGAAAAAGGAACATTTCTACACTGCCGGTGGGAATGTGAACTAGTACAGCTGCTATGGAAAACAGTATGGAGCTGCCTTAAAGAACTAAAAGTAGAACTACCATTTGATCCAGCAATCCCACTACTGGGTATCTACCCAGAGGAAAAGAAGTCATTATAAAAAAAAGATTCTTACACATGCATGTTTACAGCAGCACAATTTACAATTGCAAAATCATGGAACCAACCCAAATGCCCATCAATCAATGAGTGGATAAAGAAACGCATATATATATATGCAGGAATACTATGCAGCCATAAAAAGGAATGAATTAACAGCATTTGCAGTGGCCTGGATGAGACTGGAGACTATTATTCTAGGTGAAGTTACTCAGGGATGGAAAACCAAACATCGTATGTTCTCACTGATATGTAAGAGCTAAGCTATGAGGACGCAAAGGCATAAGAATGATACAATGGACTTTAGAGACTTGGGGAGAAGAGTGGGAGGGGGGTGAGGGATAAAAGATAACCAATATGGTTTTGCAGATGGTGTATCAAAATCTCACAAATCACCACTAAATAACTTATTCATGTAACCAAATACCACCTGTACTACTAGTACCCCAATAACTTATGGAAAAATAAAAAATATAATAAATAAAATAAAATTCTCCAGAAATTTCTGCATATTTGAACAGTAAGTAAATCACTTTTCAACAACCTATTGGTAAAATAAATTATAATGGAAATCATAAAATATTTTGAGCTTAATGTTTATAAAAATACAACCTATCAAAGCTCGTAAAAGTCAGCCAAAATCTTAGTTGTATTAATTAGAAAGTAATAAAGACTGAAAAACTAATACACAAACATTAATTCAAGAACTAATTTCACTTAGCATAATGTGCTCCAAGTTCATCCATGTTACTGCAAGTGATCTCAAAATATTACATTGTACCCTATAAATAGATAATACTATTATTCATCAATTAAAAGTGAAATAAAATAATAAAGTTATTCAAGTCCTGCAGGTCCATACACATTGTCAAAAATGGCAGGATTTTCTTCTTTTTTAAGGCTGAATAATATTGAGTTATATATGTATTTATTGCATAATACTATATCATATAGGGCACACATTTTGAGCTTGGCAGAATGAATAAATTCTGGTAATCTAAGGTACAGCATGAGACTATAATTAATGATTCATATTAGGTATATAGATACATATATATTATTCAACACTAGATATGTATTGTCTTTACCCATTTATCTTTGATGGACTTTTTTCATATCTTGACTACTGTGAATAATACTAAACTATATATAGAAGTGCAGGCATCCTTCAAGATATTAATTTCATTTCCTTTACACATATCCCAAGAAATCACATTATAGATTATATTTTTAATTACAATTTTTTGAGGAAACTCCATAGAGTTTCATATAATGACCATAGCAATTTACATTTCCAACAATAGTGCACAAGGGTTCTTTTCTCTACTGAAACATAAATGCAACACGATCTCACTTATTTTTGCAATCTAAGAAAAGTCAAATTCATAAAAGTCAGAGATTAGAATGGTGGTTGCCAGGGACTGGGGCCGAAGAAAATGAGATGTTGGTAAAAGGGTTAAAGTTCCATTATGCACTATGAATAACTTCCGGAAAGCTCAGGTACAGCATGTTGATCATAATTAGTAATACATACTGGATACATGAAATTTGCTAAGAGAATATACCTTAAGTGTTCTTACCACATATGAAGGTAACTATGTGAGATAATAGATACATTAACTAGCTTCATAGTGGTAATCACTTCACAATGTATACATTTATCAAATATCATATCATACATTTTAAGTACATAAATTATTTGTGAAATATACCTCAATAACACTAGAAACAACAAGAACAAACTATGTTTGAAAGACAACAACAGAAGATGTTACCACTCTGCTTGGTATGGCGAAAGCAGGTGAAACTGGACAAATGCTGCACAGTACTCTCCCTGGAAGGCAGTACTGAAGCACTGAAGTGAAGCAAAGCATCCCTGTGAGCGGTATTTTGAGGATTGCGTTTGGTTTTCCATTTCACATGGAAAGAGAAATAGCCCAGGTTCTTGCTCAACAAAGATTCGGGAACATGGCTAAAAGATCTGATAAGATGTTGAGGAATTTTGAAAATTAACAATGGAAAAATGATTACAAAGCAGTTGGAGTGGTATGAATATCCCAGAATGGGCACCAAATGCAACAGTTAGTTTCCCACATAAATGCCTATCAAAGTGAATCTACTGCAAAGGAGGCCTACAGAAATCTGGTCAGCAACAGGAACTATAATTGGATATCAGTCAGACTTTTTTTTTTTTCAGTCATCTTTGTAGTCACTGTGGCAGAGATGAATACTTGACAAAGTCTCAAAGAAGAACACCATCTGCCTTTAACCATGGCTGCTCTGGCTACTGTCAGTGCCCAAGGTCCAAAATGCCATCAGCAATGTCCATCATTGACTCCCTAATATGACACAAATAGCTAGCAAAACCACCAACAACCTGTAGCAGCTTACTTCATTGCAAATCTCAATCTAATGGGCACAGTATCCTGTCATTATATTATGTATTCTGGTTATATGATTGTTCCAGCACTTTAGTCTTATTTCTTATTCATGGGGAATAATCCATTATCCATTGCCATGGTACCACGATCACTACCATTTATAACCAGGGAATACCTTTTCTAGTAATTAAAGCAAATTACTCACCACCATAGAATTCACCCCTATGACCACACTTCTTATCACCTAGAAGCTACTGTCTAGGCAGAACATTGGAATGGCCTCCTAAATGATGAGTCATGGTGCCATCCTGAAAGATAACACCCTACAAACCTGGAATGCTTTCTTCTGTATTTGTTTGACACACAGTATATGCTCCGTAATTTTAGTCAACATAAACCTTGTGCCACATAAATTTATGGGAGATCATCTTTACACTGATAAACATTCCCCCATGCAGCCTAATAAATGTCCTTCTCCATTTCAATATCCACAAGATCCAATTCCACATGCTACTATAAATAAATAATTCATAAATATATCTAGACTATTCTTCAAATATTTTAAATCGTGCCAATAAATATTTAGAGAACCTATGAATCAAGGAAAAAGAATACTTAGAACTAAGCAATAAAAAAACATATTAAAATGTTGAGGGGTCATCAAACCCCTTAAAAGTGTATAGCCAAAAATGCTTACATTTAAAATAAATGTTTAAAAGCAGCCATCTGAGCCTTCAACTTAAGAAGCTAGAACAAGAAGAGTAAATAAAAATCAAGGTAAGTATATGAAAAGATGTAAATATAAGATCAAAAACCAATAAGATGAAAAACATAGAAAAATTTAAATAGCCAAAATCTGGTACCTTTATGATGAAATTGATAAACTGCTACAAGAGTGATCAAGAGAAAAGAAAGAGAAATTCAAATTACTAATATCAGAAATAATAAAACAAATGATCATTACAGATCCTTTAAACTTTAAAAGGTTAGAAAAGGATTGTTATGAAACACATTATTTAATTAATTTGAAAGCTTAGATGACAGGTAAAATGTAGGGAAAGGATAACCTTCTAAAAATGACACAAAGAAAAACTAAAACACTCCTATATATTGCCAAGTAATGAGCTATCTTTACTTGTAGATAACATAATAGTATTTCAGACAACCCTAAAGAATCTACAGACATAACTTTGGAGGAATAAGAAGTAAATTTAGCAAATTTATAGAACTCAAGTGTCAAATAAAAAATTAAATTTCTTTTATAATTCCTAGCAACAATGACAATGGGAATTTTTTTAATTAAAAACCTGTGATGAAATCTAAAAATATAAATACTTAGTAATAAATAAGGAAGATCCCTAGACTAACAACAACTAAAAAAAAATACTCTTCAAAAATAAACATTTGTACTACCTAACAGATATACTGTATTCAGGAATTTAAAAACACAGTATTGTTAAGATATTATTAGTACAAGATTATTTATAGATACAATGTAAAGTGAATAAAACTCCAAAATGCTCTTTTTGAGATGTGGAAAATTGTTTTGCATGTCGCCCTGCATAGTGACTTTGCAACTTCCCCAGCATGGGTTATCTTCCATTTTCTGTAACCTCAAATCTGGGGTGGTCCTGTGATCACTCTGACAAATAGAATATGATGCAAGTCACCTTGTGCCAGTTCTGGACATAGCTGTTAACTGGCCAGATCCATCTACTTTCTACCACGAGGATCACTGAGCACCATGTAAAAAGCCTGACTATTTTCTGGAGTGACCTTGTGATCACTCATTTAAAGGGATAGGAAGAGGGACCTAGCACATCTCTGTCATCCCTTCTAGTATACTATAAATATGAATTAAGTTATCCTGCATCTTACATAATACTCAGTCATCAGGTGAATAAGAGAGTAGCTTCAGTTTCTGCCACACAAAACAGAAGAAATACCCAGCCAACAACTGCCTGAATTCCTGGTTCACAAAATTTTGAGATAAAACAAAATGATGGTTGTTTGAACTCAAAAAAACTGTGGAGCCTTGCACCATACATGAAGACAGGACCAGAATAAAAAGTGATACCTTAAGGCATAGTGTCAGTAACAACAATTTAAAGTTTATAGCTTTGGCTTTAGTGCCCAAAACAGGGGCCTCCAGGATATTACACGTGAAGGCTGAAAAGACAGACCTAACTGTTCCACAGGCTGTGAAAAAAGTGAGTCGCTGTCCAGTGCTGAAAAAATTTAGTAATTCTGTCACCCACAGTAAGGTAGTACATTTAAAAAATGTACTTAAGCAAATAGATGGATTTGGCGAAAATTTACAAGTAGAATATTGAACATTGCAGCTGTTTCTTTTACCAGTGTACCATATAATAAGGCATAGATTTTTTTTAATTACTGAAAAGATTAAATGTTACATTTCAGACAGAATTTACAAGAAGCATAAAAGAACCAGAAACTGCTGGTTTCAAACATAAAGCTGGCTCCCCTTTCCAGTCTCTGCAAAGAACTAAGTACTTTGAAAGTCAGAAAGGTCATCAAAATAAATGCCATTTCAAACATGTGGATATAAGACTTGGAAAGACTACAAAAAATTTAACGCTGTGTGTCATAAGTACCTTAAATTAGACAAACATAACTCTCAGATTCTTAAGAGTTTATCTGACAGTATATAGTGTTTCAGTTCAAGTCTTAGAAAGGCTAGTTTCAAAAATATTTGTGAATATGATGCTTGTAGATGCTACAAAGCCTTTAAATAAACTACACTAAAGTAAGCACCATAGCATTTTGTTTTGAACAGGAGCCTCCATTTTATTACCTATTCCTCCCTTTCCCCATTGTGTACTGGGCATGTGGAAGAAATACCTATCTCAAAGATCTGTAAATAGGAAAAAACATAATTTAGCACATGCACAATAGGAACTGCACCCATGGAGCATCCACACTCAGGCTGGATATAGAAGTTGAGATCTTGAACTTCAATCAGATGCCATGATGAGATGGATTCTTAATAGAGCAATAAGCCTCTAAATCCTGTCTTCTCACTTTGATATCCTTGACTTGCCCTTAGAAATCTGAAAACTTCACTGGGAAGACCTTGAATACATGCCTCCTTATCTACATGAGGAGGAACACTCTTATTCTAAATATAGTTAACTTTTTTACACAAGAGTTTTTCTAAAGCATTTCTCATCTCTGAATTTCTCAGTGTGTATATAAAAGGATTCAACATGGGTGTGATAACTGTATAAAACACAGTTATGAATTTATCAATAGGAAAGTTGGAAACAGGTCTAACATATATGAAAATACAGGGTACAAAAAACAGGACAACCACTGTGATGTGGGAGCTGCAGGTAGACAGAGCTTTACACCTCCCTTCCTGACTGCAAGTTTTAAGGGAGTTTAGGATGACTCCATAGGAGATTAGCAGAAGGGTGAAGATGACCATACAGATTGCTCCACCATTGAAAACCACAGTGAGGCCTATAAAGTAGGTGTCAGTGCACACCAGTTCCAATAACGGGTACATGTCACAGACAAAGTGGTCAATGACATTGGGGCCACAGAAATGGAGACTGTACAAAACAACAATTTGAAACACAGAATGAACTAAACCTCCAGTCACAGCCAACACCAACAGAAGGATGCAAACCTGTCGATTCATGATGGTCAAATAGTGCAGGGGCTTACAGATGGCCACATAGCGATCATAGGCCATGCCCACCAGAAGGAAGACCTCAGCACCACCAAACAAGTGGTCAATAAAGAGCTGGCCCATGCAAACTCGGAAGGAAATAGTCTTTTTGTCACAGAGTAAGTCCACAGTCAATTTGGGAGAAATGATAGTGGAATACACAGCATCTATAAATGACAGGCAGGCAAGGAAGAAGTACACTGGGGAACCTAAGGAAGGGCTGGTAATAATAGTCACCACAATGAGCAGGTTGCCCACCATTGTCATAATGTATGTGAGTAGAAACATGACAAATAATGCTTTTTGCACATCAGGATCCTGAGAGAAGCCCAGGAGGACAAATTCTGTAATATTGTTATTCTGTCTCATTTTATCTTAATCAGGCTTGTATCAGAGGTGAGAGCTCAGGAGAATAGGACCTGTAATGAAACAGTGAACAGGAATATGATTACATCCACTGAGATGTAGAGCACATCTTCACTGTTGTATCCTCACTAGTGATTTACACACAATAAACTTTAGTTAGTCTCTATTGAGTTCCTCACCCAAAGAGCCCATCTTCCCTTTACAATTCTATTTCTCCTCAGAGATTTTAGTTTTAGCCTTTACAGCTTCTACCTCCAAGTTTTAGTGCAAATTCTAAGCAGAGGAAGAATTAAAGTCCCAATAGCTTTCATATATTTTATAACTTCTTATTTTAAACATTTTTCTTGGCACAGAAGTCAGCTATGACAAATAGGCAATGTGTTATTGGTCTCAGGAAAGGTACTTTCTAGTGGTGGTAATAAACTCTAAATAAATAAATTGACATAGATTTAGTCCTTTGTGTTTGTACTTGTGATATCTTTACAATATGATCTGTGTAGCACCAGGAATAACATCTTCTGAAATATCTCACTCAGTACTCTGGCTTTCTACTGTTAGACCTTCAATCCTTCATGCCTCAAAGGATGTTCAGCCTTCATTAGTCTTTCATTAAATGTCAAAAGACAGGACTCTGAACTGTACAAATAGCTATGATATTATTTATCACATTGTTCCGTGTAGCAATTACTTGGTCTGACTCTTTACAAAAGCTGTGATTCTCTCAATTTTATCCTTCCCTATACCCCAATTTTGACAACAATTAAATACAATATCTTAATTTTCAGCAATTAATTTTGAACTCAAATAAACTAACTCATGACTATCACCAACTACCAAATATGCTGTGAGTATTTTCTTCCTGAATTCTTGATATGAGCTAGGCAGTGAGAGAGGAGAAAATAGACACTATAGAAAGAGGTACAGAATAGTGGGACATGGTTTTATTTATAACACTATTTAGATACCAAGAGTACTCAAAAACAGGATCTTAGTTACCAGAGTCCAAAAAGAATCATACTCTAAGAGAAATTCCAAGTTCAGTGTAAGAAGGCATGGCTTTGAGTCATTTTTTGAATGCATTTATAAGTCTGTCTCAGTTTGCTCATTTGAAAACAATGGGATTAAATTTGAGAAATTCAGAATCCTTTCTGGTCAACTATCTACAGAACTATTAGTGCATCTCTCCTTTATGGTATTCTGCTTTTTTTTCTTTTTTTATAAATTTATTATTAAATAAAAATTTTCAAGCTCATGACTCTTACATGAAACATGGTAGTCCATGGGACAATGAGTTCTATGATTACAGTGAGTAAATAGTGACTATAAGTTTCTGACTGAGTATGTGCCTATTTAAGATCCAAGACATCCTTGGAGAGAAAGTGTAGCATGTGGCAAATAATGTGGACTCTTCAGCTACACTGTTTCAGCTACAGCCTCAGGTTCACCATTTTTTATGAGACTTTGGGCCATTTACTAAAGCTCTCTGATCCTTACATTCATCATTTTTAGAATGGGGATCCCAATAGTGCTTACCTCTTAATTGCTTAATTTTCAGCAATTAATTTTTAACTCAAGTGAACTAACTGCTGTTTTATTAAAACAAAGTAAAGTGCCTAGAACACTGGCTGGCACCTGGTAAGGACTCAAATAAATCATAGTTATTATCAGTGTTCTTGTATGCTTTGCTTTGAATATAGAACAAATCATGTGAATCTTTGTCAACTTGAAAAGATTCATAGACATAGTCTAGGATAAAAAAGAATAAAACACTTACAATTTAGAAAAACCTCTTGGGGCACACAATAAAATTGTATGTCTTAGGAGGTATGTATCTAATTATATATGGCAGCAATTTTACCTGTGATGAAATATACCTTGATGAGAAGCAAAATTCTAGTAAAACAAAAAAAAAATTGAACCGATCAACAGAGGGAGAGCAAAATGGTAGAAAATAAAAGAAAAAAGGGTCAAATCAGAAAAAAAGAGAGAAATTATAGTAAATACTTTAAGATTCACAGGTAATAAGAGATCAATGTCATAATTAAGTAAGGCAAATTAGCTGGGCATGGTGGTACACACCTGTAATCTCAACTACTCAAGAGTGTGAGGCATGAGAATCACTTGAACCCAGGAGGCAGAGGTGGCAGTAAGCCAGGATCATGCTACTGTGCTTCAGCTTGGGTGACCAAGTGAGATTCTGTCTCAAAAAAATAATAATAGAATGAGACTACTTTTCTGCTAAAAAAAAAATCTTCAGAAAGATTTATTTTAGTGAGGAAATACTGGAAGCACAATATCCTGTGGGTCCCTGGGGTGACTCAGGAGGCTTTGAGAATAGCCGTAACAAACAGACACAGACCAGATCGTAGTAAGAAAAGAAAATTTAAAAAGAAAATAAGTAAACTAATAGATTTATAATCTAGTATGTAGAATATTTTATTATGTGATATATTAATATAGGTACAGAATTATTTTTAGATATAGTTGATTGGAGAATTTAAAATAGCAGATCATGTCAAGTGTGTTAGAATCTCTCAGTGTCTCTAGATCTGACAGTTAAGGACAAACTTGAAGGGAGAAGAATGGAACAAGTAGAGATACAAACCCAAACTTTGTGATACTCACTGCTAAGGAAAACTACATACAGAATTACAAAACCTCAAATGTAGACCAGATGAATTCTGTTTACACAGATCTGACAGTGGAAGAGCATGTATGCAAAGAGAGTTTAAGCTTCTTCTAAAAGCCAGTTGTGATAATGTTCAACATGTCTCCTTCATATTACCACTTCCAGCTGATTCCGGAGTTCTGTCATTATTGAAGTTATAGACTAACAAAGGCACATCTGTTGAAGAACACAGGGCATAATAAAACCTATAGCCAAGTATCTCTTTTTCACATCTTCCTTGCTGCCAGTTTAATTCCTTTTCTCTCTCTCTCTCTCTCTCTCTCTTTTTTTTTTTTTTTTTTTTTTTTTTTTGATGGCTTCTTGCTCTTATTGCCCAGGCTGGAGTGCAATGGCACAATCTTGGCTCACCAGAACCTCTGCCTTCCCAGTTCAAGGCATTCTCCTGCCTCAGCCACCCAAGTAGCTAGGATTAAAGGCACCGGCCAACATGCTCAGCTAATTTTGTATTTTTAGTAAAGACGGGGTTTCTCCATGTTGTTCAAGCTAGTCTCAAACTCCCAACCTCAGGTGATCACCAACCTTGGTCTCCTAAAATGCTGGGATTACAGGCATCAGCCACCACACTCAGCCTCCTATTCTCTCTCTAATCAGCAATGATAAATTTCACCAGGATAAATCTTCTCTTAGGCAGTTTAGATGTTTACTTGTAAAAAGTAGGATATGTAAACAATTCTCTTTAGCATAAGTTATCAAAGATTTAATACTTCAAAAACTGAAAGACAGTATTAGTAGGCACTCAACATAAATCACTAAGTTAACCTTTTCTAGATAAAAAATAACATAATTTCCTAGGAACATGACATTTTCAAATGATAAAATCCCATAGTAACAAAAACAATCCCTTATAGATAAGATTTATAAAACAATATAGTTTTGTAAATCTCTCTAGATACTTTCCTGAACCTGTATATGCTGTTTTTAGATTCACACATAGAAGACCATATAACGCTTCCAGAGAATACTAGGCCTTGGTTTCCTTACTTTCTAACACACTTGACATGATCTGCAATTTTAAATTCACTAATTGACTATATCTAAAAATAATTCAATACCTATATTAATGTAACACATAATAAAATATTCTACATACTAGATTATAAATCTATTGGTTTACTTATTTTATGTGTAACATGGAACATGTTTCTCTTGTTACTTGGCAAATTACAAAATAAACATCTATGAGGCTGTATATGAAAACAAAATGTACCTGTATACTCTGATTAATTTCTGTGTTTTGCTTGCTTAATTTTCCCAATTAAGATTCCTCCAGTGAAAACGTGATATTTAAGACTTTAGCTATATTTCAAAATATTACAGGAAGTTTCAGTGAGTATCCCTTGTCAATTGCTTCAAAAACTCACATCTTGGGTCTTGTCCTTGGTCCAGAAAACCAACGCTTCTTTCACTGAGGGTTACTGAAGATATGTATCTATTTGTGTTCTTAAAAAATATGAAAAATGTATTGCTGGTCCGTGGACATAGAAATATTCCCTAGTGTGACAACTTTTATATTTCCACACAGGCTTTCTATTACTTCAATCTTTTAGAAAAATATAGAGGTATTCAGAGCAGATGTCCAAAATATAAAAACACTAAAACATAATGTCAGAATCTACTTTACAAAGGTGGTTGAAATTTCACATCCCCTGGAAAATTTCTTCATAGAAAATCATAGATAATTTCTTTGCATGACTATAAAATTGACCTAATTCGTGGAAATTAACCTGGACAAGCCCATAATCTGGTTGTCCAAGTAAGAAAACAAAAAATTCATCGACACAAAAATTTGTTACTTGAATTTGTCTGTCAATTATGGTGATGACTTCTCTGTCAATTACGGTGATGCAACCATGAATATTTTACTGTGATCAAGGATTTATGATAACATTCTAGTGTACAGCTATTAAGTTCTATAGCTAACAAGAAAATGCTAGGATTTAACTTTGCAAAAAAAGGACAAAGCTTTCTCACAGGCAGAAGCAGAACTCTTCAGTCTTTCAGTCATTCAAATAGCATATCCCTAAGACCACTTCTTTTCTGATTAAAGGCATATCTCTATATCTCCAAAATCTCATCCCAGGAAATCGAGATCTTCCACAAATTTTTACAAGCAAAGGTGGATGAAATAAAACAACCCAACTAGAGGACTAGATACCAGTTGAAGCATACTGCAGCTTGGGCAGAATTTTAATGTTTAACCTATCTCATAGGTTATTTATCAGAAAAATAAGTCTTCCATTTATGTGTCTTTACATTATCAATATTTTTAATGAAAAGACTATAAGGCTTTTATAGATTAGTTAATTAGAATATTTGGAACAAGTTCAAATAAATGCTTTTCTTCTAGAGAACAATCCCTAGAGGAAAAAGACTTGATTCTTGCCAAGGAAAAAGATTTGGCTTTTGCCAAGAAAGAGTAACTGAATGCCAAGTAATGTGAAAATCCTGTAATGTGAAAACAGAAATTCTAAAGTAAATTGAACAATAAATTATTTTCACATTATGAAATGCTGAGGTAAAGCAAGTAATATATAAGCCACAATGAAGAGGAAACCAGCCCCAGATTCTCTTAATCTTATCCTCAGCAAGGAGGACCTAACATTGTTGATAGAAATTCTGTGCCTAAGAAGCCTGAGACTTAGAGGCAGAGAGCCTGAGAACTGAAGTTGAGATTCTAACACTTAGAAAGACATGTAATCATAGTTATACAGTCTTCGGCTGGAGTACAGGTTTTTAATCAAAGCCTGAATCTGCATCATATGCAATCATAATGATGATTAGTCCATTAATTAAATCCTTTAATGTATCAGGCCATTTTTATACTGCTATACAGTACTGCCTGAGACTGGGTAATTTATAAAGGAAAGAGGTTTAATTGAATCACAGTTCAACATGACTTGGGAAACCTCAGGAAATTTACAATCATGGCAGAAGGCAAAGGGGAAGCAAGGCACCTTCCTCACAGGGTAGCAGGAAGAAGAAATGCTGAAAAAAGGGAGAAGAGCCTTAGGATTGTCTTGGCTATGTGGGCTCTTTTTTGGTTCCATACGAATTTTAAGGTGGTTTTTTCCAATTCTGTGAAGAAAGTCATTGGTAGCTTGATGGGGATAGCACTGGATCTATAAATTACTTTGGGCAGTATGGCCATTTTCACGATATTGATTCTTCCTAACCATGAGCATGGAATGTTTCTCCATCTGTTTGTTTCCTCTCTGATTTCTTTGAGCAGTGGTTTGTAGTTCTTCTTGAAGAGGTCCTTCACATCCCTTGTTAGTTGTACTCCAGGGTACTTTATTCTCTTTGTTCCAATTGTGAATGGGAGTTCACTCATGATTTGGCTCTCTGTTTGTCTATTATTGGTGTATAGGAATGTTTGTGATTTTTGCACATTGATTTTGTATCCTGAGACTTTGCCGAAGTTGCTTATCAGTTTAAAGAGATTTTGGGCTGATGCTATGGGGTTTTCTAAATATACAATCATATCATCTGCAAACAGGGACAATTTGACATCCTCTCTTCCTATTCGAATACCCTCTATTTCTTTCTCTTGCCTGATGGCCCTAGCCAAAACGTCCAATACTGTGTTGAATAGGAGTGGTGAGAGAGGGATCCTTGTCTTGTGCCAGTTCAAAGGGAATGTTTTCAGCTTTTGCCCATTCAATATGATATTGGTTGTGGATTTGTCATAAATAGCTCTTCTTATTTTGAGACACAATCCATTGATACCTAGTTTATTGAGAGTTTTTAGCATAAAGGGCTGTTGAATTTGTTGAAGGCCTTTTCTGCATCTATTGAGATAATCACGTGGTTTTTGTCTTTTGTTCTGTTTACGTGGTGGATTACATTTACAGATTTGTGGATGTTGAACAAGTCTTGCATCCCTGGAATGAAGCTGACTTGATCATGATGGATAAGCTTATTAATGTGCTATTGGATTTGGTTTGTCAGTATTTTATTGAAGATTTTTACAACAGTGTTCATCATGGATATTGGCCTGAAATTTTCTTTTTCAGTTGTGTCTCTGCCAGGTTTTGGTGTCAGGATGATGTTGGTCTCATAAAATGAGTTAGGGAGGATTCCCTCTTTTTGTATTCTTTGGAATCGTTTCAGGAGAAATGGCACCAGCTCCTCTTTGTATGTCTGGTAGAATTCGGCTGTGAACCCATCTGGTCCTGGACTTTTTTTGGTAGGCTATTAATTGCTGCCCCAATTATTTCAGACCTTGTTATTGGTCTATTCAGGAATTCAACTTATTCCTGGTTTGGGCTTGGGAGGGTGTAAGTGTCCAGGAATTTATCCATTTCTTCTAAATTTACTGGTTTTCTGCATAGAGGTGTTTGTAGTAATCTCTGCTGGTAGTCTGTATTTCTGTGGGATCAGTGGTGATATCCGCTTTATCATTTTTTATTTTGTATATTGGAATCTTCTCTCTTTTCTTTTTATTAGTCTGGCTAGTGGTCTATCTATTTTGTTAATCTTTTCAAAAAACGAGCTACTGGATTTATTGATTTTTTGAAAGGTTTTTTGTGTCTCTATGTCCTTCACTTCTGCTTTGATCTTATTCTTGCCTTCTGCTAGCTTTTGAATTTGTTGATCTTGCTCCTCTAGTTCTTTTAATCGTGACATTAGGGTGTCAATTTTATATCTTCCTTCGCTTCTCTGGTGGGCATTTAAACAAACCTTACAAAAGTAATCAATGAGGAAAGGATTCCCTATTTAATAAATGGTGTTGGGAAAATTGGCTAGTCATGTGCTGAAAGCTGAAACTGGATCTCTTCCTTACACCTTATATAAAAATTAACTCTAGATGGATTAAAGATTTAAACATCAGGCCTAACACTATAAAAACTCTAGAAGAAAACCTAAGCAATACCATTCAGGACATAGGCATGGGCAAGGACTTCATGACTAAAACACCAAAAGCAACGACAATAAAAGCCAAAATATACAAGTGGGATATAATTACTTAAGAGCTTCTGCACAGCAAAAGAAACTACCAGTAGAGTGAACCAGCAACCAACAGAATGGGGAAAAAAAATTGCAATCTATCCATCAGACTAAGGGCTAATATCCAGAATCTGCAGAGAACTTAAACAAATTTACAAGAAAAAAACAACCCCATCAAAAAGTGGGCAAAGGATATGAACAGAAACTTTTCAAAAGAAGACATTTATGCAGCCAACAAACGTATGAAAAAAGGCTTATCATAACTGGTCATTAGAGAAATGCAAATCAAAACCCCATTGAGATACAGTCTCACATAGTTAGAATAGTGATCATTAAAAACCAGAAGACAACAGATGCTGGAAAGTATGTGGAGAAATAGGAATGATTTTACATTTTGGTGGGAGTGTAAATTAGTTCAACCATTTTGGAAGACAGTGTGGTGATTCCTCAAGGATCCAGAAATACAAATGCCATTTGACCCAGCAATCCCATTACTGGGTATACGCCCAAAGGATTATAAATCATTCTATTATAAAGATGCATGCACAGGTATGTTTATTGTGGCACTGTTCACAATAGCAAAGAATTAAATCTCACCCAAATGCCCATCAATGATAGACTAGATAAAGAAAATGTGGTACATATACACCATGGAATGAATACTATGCAGCCATAAAAAAGGATGAGTTCATCTCCTTTGCAGGGGCATGGATGAAACTGGAAACCATCTTTCTAGCAAACTGACACGAGAACAGAAAACCAAACACTGCATGTTCTCACTCATAAGTGGGTGTTGAACAATGAGAACACATGGACACACAGAAAGGAACATCACATATAGGGTCTGGGGGCTGGAGGGCTGGGGGAGAAATAGCAGGGGATGGAGAGATTGGGGAGTATTAGCATTAGGAGAAATACCTAATGTAGATGATGGGCGATGGATGCAGCAAACCACCATGGCACGTGTATACCTACGTAACAAACCTGCACGATCTCCACATGTACCCCAGAACTTAAAGCATAATAAATTAATTAAAATTAAAAGGTTAAAAAGATAAAACATTTATATATAAAAACATTCATAACTGTAGCATCAATAACACAGTAAGGTAAACATTTATAGCAAACATCAAAAAATGGTATGAACATATATGCATCTTTGATACAGAAAAAAGTTTATCAGAATGTATCAGTAAAGATTCTGACTCCAATAGATTAAGAATTCAATGATACAAATAATAATTGACAAAGTTTATGTAGTGGGTTCTATGTGCCAGACATTGTACAAGGAAGAGGAAACACAGAGAGAAATAACTTTCCCTGACTTTAGGAAACTTTCAGACCAATAAACATAAACAACCATGATTTTTTTTATTTCATCACTCAATAGAACCATACAAATTTGAAACTTAAATACATGTCAAAAAATGCAGGACCTAGGTATGTAAACTCTGGTACCACCAAATGCTTGATATTATTTGGAGAATAGTGCTATGTTTTGGAAAATCTTGGATAAGAAATCTCCATCTAATAAGAATAAGAATAAAAACAAATAATACAAAATGAACTCATATAGTGTGGTTTACCAGTGAAATTGACTTATTGTTTCCCTAGCCTTAGTTCCTCATGAATCCAGACTACATAGGAGAAGCAGGAACAATGAGTTTCTTTGACTACATGTTTTCTATGTGTAGTCAGGGGCAGATAAAATTTTATTCCAAGCCTGATTCAAAAGAAATTTTCCCAAAGATTTTATGAATGAAGTTTCGTTCCAATGAAACAACATGTTTTGGTCCTTTTATTACCTAATAATCTGGATTCTATCAATAAAGAAAGTAAGAATAGAAGCATCATATATTGCCAGCATCTTTCTTTTTCTTTTTCTTTTTTCTCAGCCTTGCTCTGTCACCCAGATTAGAGTGCAGTAGCATGATCATGGCTCACTTCAGCCTTGACCTCCCAGGCTCAAGAGATACTCCCACCTCAGCCTCCTGAGGAGCTGGAACCACAGACATGCACCACCACGCTTGCCTATCTTTCTTGACAGTGATGTATTCCAAAATATTGCTAACAAGCTCTGCAGTGCATATTTGAAGCTCACAGATTATAGATTATGCTATTTTTACATATGAAAAGCAGAGCCTGGCTCTTTTTTAGAAGGCCATGAGATTATAAATTGTTCCATTATAAGGACCCACGCACACAAATGTTCACTGTAGCACTGCTTACAATAGCAAAACTTGGAACCAACCCAAATGCCCATCGATGACAGACTGGACAGGAAAAATGTGGCACATATACACCATAGAATACTATGCAGCCATAAAAAACAATGAGTTCATGTCCTTTGTAGGGACATGGATGAACCCAGAAACCATCGTTCTCAGCAAACTGACACAAGAACAGAAAATCAAACAACGCATGTTCTCACTCATAGGCAGGTGTTGAACAATGAGAACACATGGACACAGGGAGGGAAGCATCACACACTGAAGAGATTAATGGATCATCTTTATAAAAATATGGTACCAAATCAAGCTGCTTCGCCTGAGAACTTAATATGACTTCTCATTTGGAAAAATAAGTAAGATTTAGTTATTTTACTGCATGTCTCCCTTTTTCATTCAGATTCTCTTTGTATACTCAGTCTCCTTATGATTAGCATTATACTTCATAATAAAAGAAGCATTACTCCTCTTCAACCTTAATATGCTAAAAACCATGAATAAAATTATATATGTAAAGTATCTTACAAATACAAAAATAAAATATACACTTCAAATATTAATGTGTTCTGTATTTGTGTGGGGAGGACTAAACAAAGTTTTTATGTCTTATTTCTTAATTCATTCTTCTGAAATCTCTAATGAGTACTATCAATTCTGAAGAAGGATTAACTACTTAAAAGACAAACATGAGAAAACCTTTCATAAACTAAAATAAATTTACGGTATTAATGATAACACATAAATGTATCATCTCAAGAGCCATTCTGCAGACAAAAAGTAAACATATATTTTCCTAATAAATTATGAAAATCTTCCAAATATATTTTGATCATTGCAAGTATTCACGTAATAAATGATTTTCACTGCATACAAGTTATTAAACCTGAGCAAAATTTTACTACAATTAAATAATCACACAGGGCTTTCCTGGAGGGAGCAACTCTTCACTGAAAATAGATGATACACTTGTCTGTCACTTTATTTTCTTTTTCTGGTCCAGAGCTTCTTCATAGCATTTTTCATCTCTGTATTTCTTAAAGTATAGATTAGAGGGTTCAACATAGGGGTGATAACAGTGTAAAACACAGTCAAGGATTTATCAATGGGTAAGGTTGAAAGGGGTCTCACATACATGAAAATACAAGGGACAAAGAAGAGGATCACCACAGTGATGTGGGAGCCAGAGGTAGATAAGGCTTTGTGCCTCCCTTCCTGACTAAGGTTCTTCAGGGAGTGCAGAATGACCCCATAGGAGATGAGTAAGAGCATAAAGATGACCACACAGATTGCCCCATCATTGGCAACCACGGTGAGGCCAATAACGTAGGTGTCAGTGCAGGCAAGTTTTAATAAAGGCTACATATCACAGATGAAATGGTCAATGACACTGGGGCCACAGAAGGGAAGGTTGTAAACAAAAAGAAGTTGAACCACAGCATGCAAGAAACCTCCAACCCAAGCCAACAGCAGCAGTAGAATGCATACCCTTTGGTTCAGGATGGTCAAATAATGCAGGGCTTTGCAAATGGCCACGTGGTGGTCATAGGCCATGACAACCAGGAGTAAAATCTCAGCACCACCAAATAAGTGTCCTATAAAAAGCTGGGTCATGCAAGCTTGGAACGAAATGGTTTTCTTCTCATAGAGTAAGTCTATAATCATATTTGGGGTAACTGTAGCAGAATAAACAGCATCCATAAATGATAAGTAGCCAAGGAAGAAGTACATAGGGGCATCCAAAGTTGGGCTGACCACCACAGTCACAACGATGAGTGTAATGCCTACCACTGTCACAATGTAGATGAGCAAGAACACAACAAATAATATTTTCTGTCCCTGGGGGTTCTGAGTGAGCCCCACAAGGACAAACTCAGTCCCATTGTTCCTTTTTTCCATATATCTTTCTCTATGTCCTTATTTCAATGTTCAGGACAAAATTACCTGCAAATATAATTATTACTGGCAACTTCAAGAAATTTTAGGATAATCTGTTTGTTTATTCAATAAATAGGTGCTAAGAGTTATTATGTTCCAAAATTGCAAGACATTATAAGAATACTAGGCTGATTAAAGTATGGTCCCCAACCTCAGCAATCTTACAGATTAATGGAGAGAGAAATAAGTAATTTGAGATGTATATGAAAAAAGACAGATTATTAAATAAACGAGTTTGCCAAAACTAGTTTTACATCTGGAAGATCATGAAATTATACATATAGCTAATACCACAAATAAAAAAATTTTTAATGAATTAAAGGTTTAATATAAAACTAAAGCTAGATTTACTTTATATTTACTTTCCAGTTAATAAAGGAGATGATTTTCTACATTTTATGGATGGGCGAATCTTATTAACTAATAACTGAAATCCAAAATAAACGCATTTGACTACTTCAAAATTGTTTAAGAAATTGGGAAAAGATACCATTTAAAAAGATTTACATTTTTGAGGACATAGAGTTAATATTTAAAACAGACACAGTGCTCTAAGCAATTAATAAATAAAAGACAAACAAACCAATAGCAAAGTGGGCAAATGATAGAAACCAGCAATTAAAAAAAAAAAAAAGCAGTACATCCAAATGGCCAAAATATAATATAAAAGGGTGCTAGGGTTCACCTATAAACAGAAAAATGCAAAATAAAAAGCAAATATCACCTTACATTTATCAAACTGGCAAAAACGTTTTAAAGGTGATAATAGCTATAGATAGTAAAAATAAAAAAGGATATTTTCTTACACTGATAGTGAAAGTGCAAATTTTATAATATTTTTGGAATGAAAGTTAGCAATCTCTAATGAAAGTAAAAATAACTTTCAACACAATTGCTGCCTTCAAAAGCTATCCCACAGAATTTAAAGCCCTAGTACATAAGGAAAGATGCATGGCATGTTTTTGTGACAGTATTTATAATGGCATTAAACAAACAGAAAAATAAAACATGGAATACAGACAGTTAAAAGAATTAATTACAACCATTTCAGTATAATAATGTGATTCATCAAACAAAATAAAATGCTATACACATATCCATTTATAAATGTTTCTGTATGATTATATAAGCATGGGAAAATAAGGAAGGATATATGTTTTTTGTTGTAAGCAGAATTTATATTTGCATTGGTGATGTGGGGAGAGGTGAGAAGTTGTGTGTGAAAGAATAAAAGTAACAAAGAGAGGAAAGAAGGAAGGAGGGAGGGAGGGAGGGAGGAGAAGGGGGAGGGGAAGGAAGGAAGGAAGGAGGGAAGGAAGGGAGGGAGATGGAATAAGATAGAAGAAGAGAGGGAGGGAAAGAAATAGGGTAGAAGGAAGGGAGGGAGGGAAGAAGAGAGAGAGACAGGAAAAGAAGGCCTTACACACAAAAAAAAACTATTTCATAAGTAGTATCAATATTCACTAGTTCAGTTATCTTAATAATCCTAGTAATGACAACTAGTCACTCTTTAAGTCTCTGCTGACCTTTACTTCAATCTGACCTCATAGTGTCTCATCTGCTCTTCAAATACACAGATTGTCTGTGTTGCTAACTATGGCCAGCCTCTACTAATGCACTAGGTCACATGCTCTTTACCACTCTTAAGAATAGGGCTCCTGCAATTTTCTCCTCTATTTCCAACAACAAGTTTCCTGCATATATTGCATCATTCTTCCAGCATATTTGTATGATCTATCCCCATGTTTGAAAAATAGTCTATCCTTTGACCCACATCTCTTTCAAGCAACCACCACATCTTGATTATCTGTTATTCTTTCTAAATGGCACCTTCACTTTACTAAGTCCAATGGTCAATTTTAGTACTCTTCTTACTTGACCTATCATTCCTATGAATTGAAGTAACACCTTGCTTACTTAAGTCTTACCTAGATTTCTTGAAAGCCACTTATTCAACTACAGATGCTACATCATCTAATTTTTAGCATATTAATAAATGCTTAGAGAACACATTGTTTGATACTATAAAGAGATTTATAAATACCTGCCCATTAAAATATCCCCCAAAAGTTTACACTTGAAATTAGTTTCTAAGAACACTGATTTAGAGGAAGTAAATTTATTATGGGTTTTTATAATTTTAAAATATCCAAAAGAGTATTACAAAATTGAGTCAATTCACATTTAGTTTAGCAATCATGAAGAACCACTAATGTGGCTTATTATCAGAATCACTTAGGAAAACTATTGAAAGACAGAATTCTCACATCATCAGTGTTATTGCATAATGTAAAGCCTAGTTCAGAATCTTATGTATAAATACACTTCCTGAGTTACCTGCATAAGAAGACAGTCATTCAGTCCAAGTTCTGATATCTTGGTGATATCTTCTCTCTTGTCCTTAAAAAAATAACAGCTGTGTACACTGACACCATCTCTGTGAGCACAGAGAGCAAAATAATATATGAACCATCACTGGACCTTGAAATGCTTCCATGTCACTAACACTTTCCATGCTTGCAGGAAGTCTGATTTATCTCAATCTTTCAGGGAGAAAAAAAATTACCTTTTAAATTGTTGGGATTTTCAAAATGAGTATCAAGAATGTTTTGTAACTTAAAGAAATCTGAATCTTGATTGTGAACTGACACCCAAAATCTTCATTGTTGCTAAAATTTGTCCTAATAACAAATACATGTTAAATAAATATTTTTTATTTTTTATTTATATGTACACATTATAATTGTACATATTTATGGGGTACACATGATATTCTGACAAAAGCATACAATGTGTAATGATCAAATCTGGATAACTGGGATATCCATCACCTCAAACATTTATCATTTCTTTATGATAAGAAAAATCTAAATTTTCTCTTCTAGCTGTTTTGAAATATACAATTAACTCTGTTCACTACTGCCATGAGGTCAATTTTTTTATCTCCCACATGACTGAATACATGCAATGTTTGTCTTTCTGTGCCTGCCACATTTTACTTAATATCCTCCAGTTGCATCTACATTGCTGCAAATGGCAGAATTTTATCCTTTTTATTACATTATCAACTCACTCCAGTTAAAATGGCTATTATGAAACTTACAGAAAACAAATACTGATGAGGATGTAGAAAAAGGGGAATGATCATCATCTGTTAGTAGGAATGTAAATTGGTATAGCCACTATGGAAAACAGTATGGAGGTTCCTCAGAAAATTAAAAATAGAACTAGCATATATCTAGCAATGCCACTGGTAATTACATATCCAAAAGAAATGAAAGCGGTATATCAAAGAGATATCTACATTCCCATGACTTTTGGAGCACTATTCACATTAGCCAAGAGATGGAATCAACCCAATTGTTCAACAAAAGATGAATAGGTTAAATAAGAATTTTGAAGTTAAGGAATAACTCAAATTTGTGGGAGAGAGAATTGAGAATTTTTAATATAAATATTTGTATTTTATGCCAATAAAAAAAATAATGAAATAGCCTTTACAACATATTGATTCTCAGTCAGTTATACGAACCTGTATTCATGCTGCATAGTTGGGCCTTGGGTAATCTGAAGGATGAAGAATAATTTTAATCAATATTTTATCATGTTTTGAGTCTATCATTTTAATTCCTAAAAAAAATCAGCCATGTTAATGCTGATATAGACAATACTCTTCGAAGTAAGGGCAGAAGTCTGTGGATGCTTTATCTACATTTGAACTACAGCACATATTGTTAAGTCATTCAACTGTGATATTGTTGTCTCATTCCAAAGGTGATTCTTCTCTAATTAAATTCACTGGGACCTTTATCATAATTCTGAGGGTAGACTCTGCATCTCCAGAGATGCCATAAGGATAATAACTATGTATAACAAGATCTATAGAACCACATCCTCTAGGGAAAAAATTACAAAATAATAATCTAAAGTCAAATCACCAAAAGGAAAAAGTCCAGTCTGAGCATAATGCAATATATAAAACCTATCATTTACATCATGACCTGGAAAATAGGCAAATCTATTCAGTGTGTAGTCGCAGATAAGCTTCATTAAGGGGTACATGTCACAGATAAAATGACCAACAACATTGGGGTCATAAGATGGGGGCCCATACATAAGACCAACTTGAATTACTGTGTGCAAAAGTCCTCCAGCCCAGGACACCACAAGCAGCACAACACACAGCCATTGCTTCATGACAATCAAATACTACAAGGACTTGCAGATGGCCCTATGGTGGTCATAGACCATCACCAACAGAAGAAAAACCTGTGACCCACCAAGAAAAATATGTGCTGTAAAAATCTGGGTGCTGGGTCATCTAAGATTGGAGAGAGATAATATTTTTCCCAAAGAACAAGTCTGAAATCAATTTGGGGGAAATGGTTGAGAAATAAGTGACATTCATAAATGATAGGCTAGCAATAAAGAAGAAGCACATCTGCAAAGGTCTCACTGACAGTTACACAGTCATGATGATGAACAGGTGTCTCCATGAATCAAAATTTAGAAGAGTAAGAATACAACAAAAAGTACTTTCTGTTCTTTTGGATTCTGGGTAAGCCCAAGAGCACAAAGTAAAGTTACACTGTTTCTGAGTTCTGTCTACTCATTACAGGTGCTAACTCCAGATCACAGAAGTGCTTTATCCATAAAACAAGGAGAAAAACTTTAAGTGTATTACTATCTTAATCTTTTATTTACTCATTCAATTTTAAAAGTGTGTATGAAGTGTCTATTTAGGTCAAATTTGTCATAGACTTTGGAATTGCCAAGTTGAAAAAGATATCATTCCCTACCTTCAGTGATTTGATACATAATGCTGGGATCAAACAGTTACAGACCAAAGTCATCAGTGCCATTATAAAAATATTCACAAGATACTAAGGGCCATAATGCAGGAATATGTAATTGAAACTGTAATCAGAGAAGGTTTCCCAGAGGAGGCAATACATTAGCTGAGTTTTAAACAGAAAGGGAAAGAGTAAGAGACAATGGAAAGGGAATTCCATTATAAGGTGTACCATTTATAAAATCACAAAAGTGTAATACTTGAGACTCATTTAAGATAATTTACATACTGAAAGTCAGTATAAAAATTATAAATGAAAGACTACTGTCTTGGTTTGCCTCCTACCTCACTGGGATCTCTCTTAGGCTCTTTAGTCAAATCTTGCTTTTCCTGACCAATAAATAAATGCTGACGCACTCCAATCTTATGTATCCAACTCCTATATTTCTCCTAATTTTCAAACTTATATAGGCAATATCTCCAATGAAGAACATCTCCAACTATGTATCAATTTATTATTTATAAAACTAAGTGTTTAATTTTCCACAAGAAACCTAGGTATTCCCCATCTCATAAAATGAGACTATCTCCATGTTATTGTTTGGGGGAAAAAAATCATAGTTCTCACATTGCCCTTCACTCTTTTTGTGCTCTCATATTATATTACCGTTCTGTGCAGGAGACACATGAGGGGAAAAGAAAAGACACACACACACACACACACACACACACACACACACAACACCTTTAAGGGTAAACAACCTTTATCCCATGTAAATGACAATGCAGATGTAATAAGGAAATTGCAATGGGAAGGGGAGAAGGGAAAAGATATATATATATTTACACTCACCAGACTATGGAGGATTCACCATCAGACTGGGAAGCAACACCCTGGGCTCCAGAGTTGACCACTGCACAGATTAGGAGAGGTCTCATGAAGCTTCAGTGCAGTCTGGGACCCTAGCTCTTTTTGTGATGAGTTATTTGACATGAGACCCAGTCACAAGGGGCCTTCGTGACTGGGCTCAAGAAGCACAAAAATGTCAATTTGTTTTTTGCAAGTTGAATAGACTGAAACAGAGTTCTCCAAAACACCACTGGAAACACCACAAGAGGCTCACACAACCTGTTCTGGGACTTGGTGACCATTGTTCGTGTCCATGTTCAATTGAGTTCAAATTTAATATTTAACTTTTCCTTCACAATTACTTATTGGTATCTTTAATAATTCCTATTGAATCTACTTTCAAAATATATCACAAATTTTATATTTTCACTAAAAGGGTGTATTCTTGTTACCTTTTGGTCCACAACAATAGCCTACTACCAAGTCTCTCTGCTTTTATTCTAGCCTCCAATAATCTGTTCTTACAAGCAGCCCAAGTGATCCTTTTAAAATCTTATTTCTGATGTTCCTTCCATGAATCATTGTGGTGGTATAGATGAAGTTTTGTAATTGGAATAAAACAGTACCTTAGGTTCTTTCTGAAAAGGAGGTATCTAGCAATAGATAGATATCACTGAATGAAATTACATGTTGATTACTAACTGATTTAAGGCTTAAAAAATATTTGATGAGCAGCAAGATTGCTTTAACTTTTAAAATAAAGCTTTGGTTGTCTGATTTGTAATGAGTACCTGGATATGTCAATCAAAATGCCCATTTGTGATGCTTACTCAATAAAACTTTAAATCATCAAAAAATAATCTTATTCCATTTATATATATCACTCTTCCATTCAAATCCCCTAGGATAAATTCCAATTATTTAATTTCTCACATTTAAATTTTCCCATAAAAAGTACTGTAATCCCCATTTCAGAGCTGAAGAAACTGAGAATCAGAAGAACTAATTATTACCAGGTCACATATCTTTTCATTATAACACTGGAAATGGAATCTAAGTTTGGTTTATTTCAAAACTAATACCTTATGTAATAAAGAAATTTGCGCAATTGCGAAGCCTGACTCCTACTGTCTTCTGTCAAAATCTTAGCCTTTGAAGGCATGTTCATGATCTGAAGAAGTATTTTATTCATTTGCAAAAACCTAGAATTCCTCTTCCATCCAGTGTGACAACAGAGGGCAAGAAATACATTACTTTTTGAGGATATAGTTGATTTGATTCAATTATGTCTACCCATTTTCTCCAGAGTCTTCAGAATGTTCTTATTATTATTCAGAAGATTGTTTTTATCCGGACTGTAGATTATAAATAGAATTCCATAATGCAATAGAAAACAAAATTTAACAGGCCTGCAGGCAAGAATGAGGCCAATGTAGCTGGAGCACAGTGAACAAGGGAGGAGTAGTGCCAGAGAAGGTCAAAGAAATGCATGTTTGAGTATGGAGTGGCTGTACATAGTCTTACAGTCCATGAAAAGGTCAATTAGCTTTAGTGTAAATTTGGTTAATCAGATATCTTACTTTATATCAATCAATTTAATAAGAGTACTAATTAGGTTCAACCTAGCTTTTCTTCTGAAATCAGAGATGGGTGTGTTCAGTATGGTAGGCCATAGACAAATTAAAAGGTATTTCATGTTCATGGATAGAAAAAAAATCAATATTGTTAAAATGTCCATGCCATCCAAAGTGATATACAGATTCAATGTAATCTGTTTCATTGTAATCATGTAAAACTTCCAGTGACATTTTAGAAAGTTTAGACATTTTTTAATAAATAAATAAAATTCAAACGGAACCACAAAAGACCTCAAATAGCCAAAGCAATCTTGAGGAAAAAGAAGTTGGAGGCATTATATTTCCTGATTAAAAATTATTTCACAAAGCAGCTGGCTGTGATGGCTCACACCTATAATCCCAGCACTTTGGAAGGCTGAAGCAGGTGCATCACTTGAGGCCAGGAGTTTGAGACCAGCCTGGCTAATACAGCAAAACCTCTTCTCTACTAAAAATACAACAATTACCCAGCATGGTGTTGCACACCTGTAATCCTAGCTACTTGGGAGGCTGAGATACAAGAAGCTCTTGAACTTGGGAGGCAGAGGCTACAGTGAGCCATGATTACATCACTGTACTGCAGCCTGGGTGACAGAAAGAGACTCTGTTTCAAAAAAATAAAATAAAGTAAATAAAAAATAAAAATTACGTCACAAAACTATTATAATCAAAACAGCATGATTATGAAAACAGTATGAACATAAAAGCAGACACATAGACCAAAGGAACAGAATAGAAAGCCCAGAAAAAAGGCCACAGATATACTTTTTTTTCTTGAACTCCCGACCTCAGGTGATCAACCCACCTCAGCCTCCCAAAGTGCTGGGATTACAGGCATGAGCCACTGCACCTAGCCCCAGGCATATACTATTAATTGATCTTTGACAAAAGCACCGGGAAGAAAACTTAGCAAAAAGACACTCTTTTAAATTAATGCTGTTAGCAAAACTGGATATCCACATGCAAAAGAATAAAACTAAACCCTTACCCTACGCCATAAATAAAAATCAAATTAAAATGGATTAAAGAACTAAACACAAGACTATAAACTATAAAACTCCCGGGAGAAAACATAGTGGAAAGCTTCATGAAATTGGCCTTCCCAATAATTTTTTGGATAGGACACCAAAGACACAAGAAATAAAAGCAAAAACTAAACAAGTGGGATTACATCAAGCCTAAAAGTTCTGCATATCAAATAAAACAATCAACAAAATTGAAAGGTAGCCTAGAAATTGGGAGAAAATATCTGTAACCCAAAAATCTGTCAACAAGTTAATATCCAAAATATATAAGGAATTCACATAACCCAACAGCAAAAAAATTAATAACTCAAACATTAGCAAAGAACCTGAATGGATATTTCACCAAAAAAAAAAAACAAAAACTTGGCCAATAGATAAAAGAAAAGATTATCAGTATTATTAATCATTAGATAAATACAAATTAAAATCACAATGAGACAACACCTCACACTTGTTAGGATGGATTTATCGATAAGACAAGATAATAAGTGTTTCTGAGGACGTGGAGACAAGAAAACGCTGGAATACTGTTGGTGGAAATGTAAATTGGAACAGCCGTTATGGAACACAGTATGAACATTCCTTGAAAAATTTAAAAAAGAACTATCATATGGGTCAGCAATGCCTCTTCTGGATATATACTCAAAGGAAATGAAAGTAGTACCTTGCAGATATATCTGCACTCACATGTTCATTGCAGCATTAGTCACAATAACCACCATATAAAAAAAAGCTAATGTTTCTCAACAGATGACTAGATTTTAAAAAAGAATAAAATATGAACGCGAATATTATTTAAATATATTATAAATTATATTAATATAATAATTACTAATATATTGATAATGTAATATGTTGGTTGTAATATATTAATAATGTAATGGTATATTAATTATATATTAATTAGTATAACAGGAATATATGTAATATTATATAATTGTTATATTGTTATATTAAAATATACTTATAATAGTATATGTCATATTATTCATATAAAAATGAAAAATATTCTTGTATACAAATATTATATCGATTTTAAAAACAAGGAGATCCTGCCATTTGCAATAATATGAATGAATCTGGAGGACATTATGTTGAGTGAAATAAGCCAGACTTAGAAAGAAAAATACTGCATAATTGCTCTTATATGTGCAATCTAAAAATATGTAAATAAATAGCTGAATATGTAGAAACAGAAAATAGAACAACAGTGCTTACCAGAAGCAGAAGGTGGGGGAAATGGAAAGATATGTAGGATGAATAAATCTAAATATCTAATAAAGTACACTATGAAGACTATAGTTAATAATGTTGTATTGTATACTGTAAATTTTCTAAGAGAGTAGGTTTTGGATTCTCTTAACAAAAAAAAATTTTAAGATGAGGAAAGGTAACTATGTGAAATGACAAATATGTTAAAGTGCATACCTGTAGTAATAGTTTCACCATATACATGTATATCAAAACATTATGTTGTATACCTTAAATGTACACAATAAAAAATAGAAATATTGTGTAAAAAGGAAAGTACGAGAAGTATTTTTTCAATTGAGGGACTCTTCCATTAATAAACATATCAAAATTAAGTTAGAAGAGCTGCTTGAGATTTGGTACCAAATTATATGCTATACTATGCTAGTCCCAGAAGGTTAAACATGTCACTTGAGTGATACAAACCAGGAGCCTCTGTGCAAATCTTTGAGTTGAAACTTAGTTATCTGAGGCTGGGTTCTGACTATGTCAACAGAGTTGGAGTGGTTCTGAGGTCAGAGAAGCCGCAGCACCTGTGGAGTGTGCCTGTGGCAGCATAACATGGTGTCAGACACAGTGGCTCCTTTGGAGCACCTGTCCTAACAGATGTGCTTCTGAAAGTTATTCCTGGTCACTCATATCAGACAGTGTAATTGTAACCCTTCCAAAGGTTCTTTAAACAACTTAATTGCATATAACAAATCCCTTCTACTTAAACTAGTCATCACCTAAGAACCATGGCTGATATACCAAACTGGTCTAAAATTCTCTATTTCAAATTTATCACCAAGAATGGAAAGTCATCAATTGCAGAAGCATTCTGGTCAACAAGGGTCCCTTGGAAAACTGCATTTACTCATAAGAGCCTATTCTTGGTACAGAATAGGCTTGGCACAGAATAAATTCTTGTGCTGGAAATGCGATAGTGAACAAACAGCCAATACCTCTACTTTCATGGATTTTACATTCTAACTGGGAAAAATGAACAAAAACAAATAAATCCGATAATCACATAGTGAAATGTTGTAGATAAAATGTAACAGAGTTATGTGATAGACCATAACTCAAAGAGATAAAGAATGGCTTTACATGGATGGTTCAAGAAGACCTCTAAGGAGGAGAAGTTGAGCTGAAGACTGAGTGATGACAAGGACCTAGCGTTGTGAAGATCTAGAAGATGAGCATTTGGGTAATAAAAAAGAGCTAATACAATGGCCCAAGAGCAAGCATGAGGCCTCCGAAGCTGGAGCACACTGAACAAGCGAGAGAGTAGTGCTGGATAAGATCAAACAAATATATGTTTGAGTGGGGAACAATTGTACAGACTCTGACAGGGTGTGAAAACATCAATTACAATTGGTTAAATATATAGCTTTCTTTTCACCAATCAGCATAGCTCAACTTCACTAAGTGAATTTTTTATGTCTGAAAAAAAAAGATAGAAATTAATTTTAAAACAATAGTCACACAGAGGCAAAATGGAGATCAATGGCATTGACTACACCAAAAAGTCCATCAAAAAGAGCAAGCACCAGGAGGCACCCACAAAGGCTTCTGGGGAAAAGTGGTTGCTTGGATACATATGCTTCATCCTGATGTTAGCGATGAATTAGTTATAATATGATAAATTTCGTTCATTATATTAGAGTCAAAAGAGAAGAGAGTAAAGACAAGAGTTGCATCAGATCAGACAGCATTCCCCTTCCACATACATAAATTTCTCTCTACTGTTTTACTTATGACTTTCAGTTCATTGTTCCTCACCCTGGATAGGTTACATACTAAATTCTTGCACTTAAATCTTTTTCAACACCCAATCTGAAGTGACCCCCACCCTTCCTTCTGAGTTGCTCTCTATCACATCACAGGTTTCAACTTTTTAAGCCCTTTTCACTCTGAATTCATCCTTCCTTAAAAATATGCTGATTTATTTATTGCCCATCTCCCTGACTAGAAAATTTTTCTTTATTCCAATGTGCATCACTTTTACTGTGTATACCATAGTGCCTAAAAGTATAAATTGTAAAGCAAAATTATGTGAGTTCAAATCCTACCTCAGGTATTTTCTACCTCTCTGACTAAAGTAACTTATTTAAATTTTTCGGGCTTCATCTAATTGTGTTGGAAATCAGGAAAAACAGTATTTCATAAGGCTCTGCAGATTAACAAGACAATGACTTTCTAGCATGAACCACATTGTAGTAAATAATAGTAAACTTCATTAAAATTGATTATTATAACTTCCTTATTTGTCATAAGGAGTCTATTAAATTTTATGTCTTCTTTATCCTGATTTTGATTTTGGAGATATTCAGACTTTTAAGTTGAATTGTTAAGACTTAATCTCATCCATCCGGTAAGGTGAATTGTTCAGACTTAATCTCATCCATCCTGCATTAATTTTGGGAGGTCGACTCGCAGAAATCAGAAAGTTTCTCATGACTTCCTAATATAATACCTACACACAGCTGAATATCTATAAATCATGTAGTTTACAAAGCAGACAGAAATGAGACACTGATGATGAAGTAAAGGCAATGAACACAGTGACGTTTATTAAGCATCCACTGAATGACAAGTACTATTCCAGATACTTTGCACATAGTGTCTCATCTAAGGCTTAAAATAATCCTATAAAATCCTATAAAATATGTACCATTTCATTGTACATATAAACAAAGGTTAAAATAAGATATTGACAGATGTGAAATACATACAACGTTATATAAACTAGTGAGACAGAATTCCATCCAAGCTCTATTGACACCATAGCCAAATTATTCCACATCATCCAAAACTCTGCTGTTAACAGGACTTCCAGAAGATAAACAATCACCCTACAAGTCAATCATGTTCTTGCCTGAAGTCCAAGGAATAAGTTATATGACATGGTATTGGTCATACGAGAAGGCAAGACGAGGACCAGAGCGAGACTTACAGAGATCCTGATCCAGACATAACAAACATCCTGCTAATTCTGGAAGAGACATAAGGCAAAATTGGCCCCAACTGGAAGTTGGATCAGCACTAGTCAATATAATTGTCTTTTAAAAAACACTTTTAGGCTGACTCCTTTAATCCCAGCACTTTGGGAGGCCAAAGTGGACAGGTCACTTGAGCCCAGGAGTTTGAGACCAGCCGAGGGAAGATGGTGAAATCTCCTCTCTACTAAAAATACAAAAATTAGTCAGCTGTGGTGGCTCACACCTGTAGGCTGAGGTGGGAAAATGGCTTGAGCCTGGGAAGTCAAGGCTGCAGTGAGTTGAGATCATGTCACTGCACTCCAGCCTGGGTGACAGGGCAAGACCTTGTCTCAAAAAAACAAACAAAAAAATACTTTTATTATGTTTACCATTCATATTGTTACAAACACTTAACAAATACTAACTCATTTTAAATGGCCCTGCAAAATTTTGAGAGGTACTATCATTACCATTTTTACACGTGAAGAAAATGTGAGAGTAGACTAGTTAAATAACTTTCCTAGATCACATTCAAACCCAGGAAACTGACTCTAGAATCTGTTCTTACTGCTGCACCATACTACCTTTTCTAAACAAACGTCTCACTTTACTTTGTCTATTCATATTCTACTTGCCTGTTTTGTTGACCTCAGATTTATAAGAAAGTCACCCATCGGTCCTTGAAACAGAGTTTGTCATGATAAAATTAGACTGACGAATGGATCAGTCTCAAGGACTAGGAGACAAAAGACCAAAGGAGATCAGAAGACCAGGAGGAGAGAGATATAGTAATGACTGTGTTAGGAGGTACCCCAGCCCCCAAAAATCCTACAGCTCCCAATCAGTTCAGAGTAGTATATATCACAGCAGTGGCAGAGAAATTACATATTAACTCTGAGCATCTTCATAGCATTTTTCACCTCTGCATTTCTAAGGGTGTAGAGTAAATGGTTTAACATAGGAGTTATCATGGTATAAAACACAGCTACTGCTTTGTCAATGGAGAAGGTGGTCACTGGACATAGATACACAAATATGCAGTGTACAAAGAACAAGATGACTACGGTGATATGAGATACACAGGTGGAGAGGGCTTTGCACCTCCCCTCCAAGCTGTGAGATTTCAGAGAATATAAGATGACCACATAAGAGACAATCAAGAGGAGAAAGTTTAACAGGCAGACAAACCCACTGTTGGCAGCAACAAAGAGACCAAGGGTATGAGTGTCCATGCAGACGAGGTTCAACAGAGGGATCAAGTCACACATAAAGTGGTCTATGACATTTGGGCCACAGAAGGGCAGCCAGATTGTGAAGAGGATCTGAATTGTTGCATGAACAAAGCCTCCAATCCAGACTGCTCCCACAAGGATTCTACACAGCTCTTGGTTCATGATGGTCATATAGTACAGGGGTTTACAGATGGCCACATAACGGTCATAGGCCATCACTGTGAGAAGCATAACCTGAGTAGAACCAAAAAGATGCCCAGCAAAGACTTGAGTCATGCACCCCCTAAAAGAAATGGTTTTTTTTTCCACAGAAAGAGTATCAGCTAGCATTTTGGGGCTCATACATGAAGAACAGCAGCCATCCATAAGGGATAAGTAAAACAGGAAAAAGTACATGGGGGATGCCAGGGACCTGCTGGTGCTAATGGTAAGGATGATGAGCAGGTTGCCTGCCAAGGTGACCAAGTAGATAATCAAAAACACAACAAATGAAAGTTTCTGAAGCTCCACATTTCGAGTCAAGCCCAGGAGCATAAACTCAGTCACATTATTCATCTTCATCAATTGTGTCCAGGTGACAGGTGACTGCTCCGAAAAATAAGTCATATTCATCCTCAATAATAAGACTTTTACTTAGTGAATATATTCTTTGCTGTCTTGTTTTTCTACCTTTACAAGAAGTAAAAACAAACACAAAACCATGTCAATTTTTTTTATATTTGACATTTGACAATGTGAGTATTAATAGTATGTATTTTGTTCTTTATAATTTTCTGGGTTTTTTTTAATTTCTACAGTAAAAGTGTGTAATTTTTACAATCAGAATATAAAAATACCAAACATCAAGTTTCAAGAGCCATTCCACAATATGGCCATATGTGTAACACATTTACAGATACACCCAAGATGGATATACTTTACCTGAAAACAGGTGCACACACTTACCAGAGAAAATTCCAACTTGCTCTGCTAATTTTAAGTCATACAAAATGACCAAGCACATAGAGAGATTCTTTCTTTCATGAGCCATCCCTTTTTCCATTTTGCCTATCTGGAAGCTTCTTGGTGTTCTTGAGACTGAAAACGGTGCTGCTACATTTGTCCAGCCTCAGAGGCCATGTTGAATGACCATTATAGTACATGCCCCGTAGCCTCATGGTCATCTCTCTGTGTTCAATACCATGGGTTCTTGGAGCAAAAGTCTTGCTGTACTACAACTTAGTCATATTCATTTTTGTATCCCCAGTGCTGACCAAAACATAAACACTCATAAAGCACTATACATCTGTGTAAGGGGTATGGCTTAAACTGGGGTGAGGTGGAGCATTCAAAGATTTTCTTCAGGAAGTAATGCTGAATTTGAAACAAAAACTATTGTTGAAAGCCTACATTAGATAGGAAAGTAAGGGCTTTTGATGGCTAATACATTTAAGAATTAAGCTCAACTATATCATTTGAACAAGAAGCAGGGAATCTATGTAAGTCCACCATTTACACTATAGTTCATGCACTTGTAGTTCCACCCTGGGTTGAGCTAAATCTAATCAATTGCAGTTTTCCCAAGGCAGCTTCAAGTGCACAAGAGTGACTTCATTGTCACTATCAATTCACCGGAAATTACATGGGTAGAAAAGTTAAAATGCATCAAGCCATTAAAAAAAAAAAAAGTTACCACTGCTTATCTGATCCACCTACAGATAAGCAAAGACAGCTCAGTAGAAAGCACACAGACATTGAATAAACACAGACCTTAACTAAACTGAGCCATAAATACTGGCAAACCAAATCCAGCAGCACATCAAAAAGCTTATCCACCATGTTCAAGTAGGCTTCATCCTTGGGATGCAAGGTTGGTTTAACATACACAAATAAATAAATATAATTACATAAACAGCACTAAAGAAAAAAAATCACATGATTATCCCAATATATGCAAGAAAGGCTTTCAATAAAATTCAACACCAATTTATACTAACTCCCAATAAACTAGGTATTGAAGCAACATACTTCAAAATAATAAGAGCCTTATGTGAAAAACCCACAGTCAACATCATACTGAATGGGCAAAAGCTGGAAGCACTTCCATGGAAAATCTGCACAAGACAAGGATGCCCTCTCTCAACACTCCTATTCAACATAGTTTTGGATGTTCTGGCCAGGGCAATCATGTAGGAGATCAGTCAGGGTGGTGGGAGAAGCTATAGGGAAAGACGCAAACCTTCTTGAAAGGTCCAAAGGTTTTGCAAAGCTTTAGGGAAGATGTAGAAAGCTTCAGAATAAGATGAAGGCAGCTGTTCTATTACCCTGAGATAAAGGATAAGGAGTAGGTACAAGGGAATGTATGGGAATTTATCTAAATAGGCTTGTTTACTTATATTGGCCAGAAACCAACATTTGATCATCTGTATATGAGACTGCTCACTGCAAGGAGGGATGATAATCACCCACAGATTGTGTTGGCTCCAGACTTTTGGCATTATGTCTGAATAAAAGCTAGCAGCTCCAACTTACTGAGGCTGCTCACTTTTCAGTAGTCCCCTACCTACTCTTTCACTGGATACCTGTATCGGAGTACTCCTTGCATCCATCACTCAGCCAGGGTCTGCAGGACAGACCCAGCACAATCAGGCATGTGAAAGAAATAAAGAACATTCAAATAGGAAGAGAGGAAGTCAAACTATGCTTGTTTGCAGATGACACACTCCTATATCTAGAAAATCTCATCATTTCAGTCTAAAAGCACACCCAGTAATGGGACTGCTGTGTAAACAACATACACAAATCAATAAGCTGATAAATAACTTCAGCAAAGTCTCAGGATACAAAAATCAATGTGCAAAGCCAGGCACAGTTGCTCACACCTGTAATCCCAGTACTTTGGAAGGCCAAAGAGGGCAGATCACCTGAAGTCAAGAGTTCATGACCAGCATGGCCAACATGGCAAAATCTCTTCTCTACTAATAATAAAAATTAGGTGGGCATGGTGGTGGGTGCCTGTAATCCCAGCTACTTGGGAAGCTGAGGCAGGAGAATTGCTTGAACCTGGAAGGCAGATGTTGCAGTAAGCCAAGATCACACCAGTGCATTCCAGCTTGGGCAACAGAGTGAGACTCTGTCTCAAAAAAAAAAAAAAATCAATGTGAAAAAATCACTAGCATTCCTATACATCAACAGTCAAGCTGAGAGCCAAATCATGAAAAAACTCTGATTCACCCAATTGCCACAAAAAGAACAAAATACCTAAGAATATAGCTAACTAGGGAAGTAAAAGATCTCTACCTGGAGAACTACAAACCACTGCTCAAAGAAATCAAACATGACACAAATAAATGGAAAAGCATTCTATGCTCATGGATAGAAATAATCAAATCATTAAAATGGTCATACTGCCCAAAGCAACTTATAGATTCAATGTTATTTTAAACTACCATTGACATTCTTCATCGAAATAGAAAAACAAACTATTTTAAAATAACCAAAAAAGAGCCTAAATAGCCAAGGCAATTCTAAGCAAAAAGAACAAAGCTGGAGATATCACACTCCCCAGCTTCAAACTATACTAGAAGGCTACAGTAACCAAAACAGCATGACACTGGTACAAAACAGACACATGGACCAATGGAACAGAAGAGAGAGCCCAGTAATAAGACTGCACACCTACAACTATCTGATCTTCAACAGACCTGACAAAGACAACAAAGCCAAGCAATGGGGAAAGAGTTTCCTAATCCATAACTGGTGTAGGGATAACTGGCTATCCATATGTTAAATATTGAAACTGGACCCCTTCCTTACACCATATACGAAAATTAATCCAAATGGATTAAAGACTTAAAACCAAAAACTATAAAAACTCTGAAAGACAATCTAGGCAATATCATTTAGGACATGGGCATGGGCTAAGATTTCATGAAAAAGATGCCAAAAACAATTGCACCAAAAGCAAAAAATGACAAATTGGATCTAATTAAACTAAAGAGCTTCTGCATAGCAAAAGAAACTAACAACAGAGTAAACAGACAACCTACAGAACAAGAGAAAATTTTTGTGAACTATGCATCCAACAAAGGTCTAATATTCAGCATCTATAAGAAACTATATTAGTCAGAGTTCTCTAGAGGGACTAAACTAATAGGATGTATATAGGAAAGTTTATTAAGTGTCAAGTCACATGATCACAAGGTCCCACAATAGGCTGCCTGCAAGCTGAGGAGCAAGGAGAGCCGTCCAAGTCCCAAAGGGCAGGAAGCATCCAGCACAGGAGAAAGATGTAGGCTGGGAGGCTATCCCCATCTGGTCTTCCCACATTTTTCTGCCTGCTTTATATTCTAGCCATGCTTACAACTAATTGCATGGTACCCACCCAGATTAAGGGTGGGTATGCCTTTCCCAGCCCACTGACTCAAATGTCAATCTCCTTTGGCAACACCCACACAGACACCCCAAGGATCAATAGTTTGCATTATTCGGTCCAATCAAGTTGACACTAGTATTAACCATCACAAAAACTTAAACAAGTTTACAAGAAAAAAAATCCCCATTAAAAAGTGGGCAAAGGTCATAAACAGACACTTTTCAAAAGAAGACATACATGTGGCTAATAAGTGCATAGAACAAAGCTCAACATCATTGATCATTAGAGAAATGCAAACCAAAACCATAATGAGATACCATTTCACACCAGTCAGAATGGCTATTAGTAAGAAGTCAAAAAAATAGTAGATGCTGGTCAGGTTGTGGAGAAAAGGGGATGCTTATACACTGTTGGTGGAGGTGTAAATTAATTCAGTCATTTTGAAAACAGTGTGGTCATTCCTCAAAGACCTAAAGACAGAAATACCAGCAACCCAACAACCTCAGTACTGGTTATATGCCCAGGACTATAAATCATTCCACCATAAAGACACGTGCATGCATAAGTTTGTTGCAGCCCTATTCATGGTAGCAAAGATGCAGAATCAACCTAAATGTCCATCAGTGATAGACTGGATAAACAAAATGTGGTACATATACCCCATAGAATATTATGCAGCCATAAAAAGAAATGAGACAATATCCTTTGTGAGGACATGGATGGAGCTGGAAGCCATTATCCTTAGCAAACTAATTCAGGAACAGAAAACCAAAACATGTTTCCACTTGCAAGTGAGAGCTAACCAATGTGAACACATAGACACAGAAAGAGGAACAACACATACTGGGGTCTGTCTGGGAGGCAAAGGGGAGGGAGAGCATCAGGTAAAATAGCTAATGTATTCTGGACTTAATAGCTAGGTGATAGGTTGATAGGTGCAGCAAATCACCATAGCACACATTTACCTATCTAAGAAACCTGCGCATCCTGCACATGTATTTGGAAACTTAAGATAAAAATAAATAAATAAAAGCAAAAAAGAAAATGTGGTACATATACACCATGAAATCCGATGCAGCCATAAAAAAGAATGAGATCATGTCCTTTGCAGGAACATGGATAGTACTGGAGGCCAGTATCATTAGCAAACTAAGGCAGAAACAGAAAAATATCACATGTTCTTACTTATAACTGGGAGCTGAGAGATGAGAAAATATGGACACATGGAAGGGAATAATACACACTGGGACCCTTCAGAGGGTGAAGGGTGGAAGGAGGAAGAGGATCAGGAAAAATAACTAATGGATTCTAAGCTTAATTCTTGGGTAATGCAATAATCAGTACAACCACCTCCCATGAGACAAGTTTACCTGTGTAACAAACCTGCACCTGTACCCCTGAACTTAAAATAAAAGTTTAAAAAACTTACTTTTATTCAAAGTGGTATATCTTCACTAGTATATAAATGCTATTAGTGCTGGCACTTTAGTGCTGGATACAAGATTAACATCATCCAAAAACAGTAGTATTTCTATACACTAGCAATGAACAATCTGAAGATGAAATAAAACAATTCCATTTGAATTAGCATCAGAAAGAATAAAATACATAAGAACTGATACATAAGGGGTGGATAGAGTTTGAATGTTTTTTTCCTCCAAAATTCATGTTGAAAATTCTGAATGCAATAGTATTAAGAGGTAGGACTTTTAGGTGATTAGGTTATGAGAGTTTTGCCCTTGTGAGTGGGATTTATACACTTATAAAAGAGTCTTTACATGGTGTTCTTCTCTTTTTTGCCCTCTGCCATGTAAACACACAGCAACAAAGCACTATCTTGGAAGCAGAGACTGGGCCTTCACCAGACACCAAATCTTCTGCTACCTAGATCTTGGACTTCCCAGTTTTTAGAACTGTGAGACATAAATTTCTATTTTTCATAAATTAGTCTGTGGTATTTTGTTATAGCAGCACAAATGAAGTAAGACAAAGATGAAAACACTCATCCACTGTTCACAGATGGAAGACTTAATATAATTAAGGGGACAACAGTAGTAGTCAAGAACATTCAGTAGAAAATGAATTATCATCTCTTCAGAAAATGATGCTGGGGCAACCTGAATGAATTTGGACCCCTTTCTCTTGCTATACACAAAAATTAATCCCAAATAGACCAAAGATCCAATGTAAAATCTAAGACCATATGACTATTAGAAGAAAACAGAGGGGTAAATCTTCATGATCTTGGGATTAGACAAAGCTTCCTTAAATACAGGAACAAATAAGCAACAAATGGAAAATAGACAAATTGAACTTTATCAAAATTAAAAATGTTGTGCCTCAAAGGAAGCTATCTAGAAAGTCAAAGTCAGTTCACAGAACAGGAGAAAATACTTGAAAATCATATATTTGATAAGGATCTTGTCTAAAAATATGTAAAGAACTCTTTACATCTCAAAAATAAAAAGACGAACAACTCAATTAAAAATGCACAAAGGGAGTGATGTCAAAAGATGATAGAATAGGAGGTTCCACGCCAAATTTTCTCACAGAAACACCAAAATAAATACCCATCTACACAAGAAAATACTTTCACAAGAGTTCTAGATCACAGGTGAGAACTTACAGTACCCAAGTGGAGCACACAATCAAGAAAATGCACTGCATTGGGGTAGGAAACACGGCTTCACTTTACCCAAGTCACCCCTTCGTCAAGCCCATACAGCACATGGCTAAGAACTACCCTCTCTGTTCCAGAGCTCTCCTATGTAAAAAGGAAAAGTGAAGTAAGCATTGACTTCTAGACCAAGGCACCAAACCAGTCCTAGTACCAAGAAGTCCTCAGTAACTCAAAGCCAGGCTGGCATAAGTAGATAAGTCACCAGAGCTGCACCAGTGTCACATCACCCCTCACACACTGAAGCTTCAGGCCAGCCCTTTGCAAGGCCAGCTCATGTAGATACAGGAACCAGACCCACTGCCAGACTGGCCCCAGTACCAGGTCTATTTTATGGTCAGCCACCCATGTAGATCTAGGTTCTAGGCCTGCCTCAATACCAGACCAGTCCACATGAAAATTGGCTATGAGCCCACTTCATCACCAGTCCAGGAATGCAAATCAGGCACCAGACCAACCCCTATGGACTCAACCTACATGTCTATCCCAATGAGCATCTGTGGAAGGCCAGTACCCATGGACCCTGGCACTAGGCTTAACCCAGATCAAGCTCAACCTTAAAGAACTCAGTCTCCATCCTACCCCAGTTCCAGACAGCCCTCAAAAATGAAGACTCAAGGCCTGCTCCAATGCCAGGCCAGCCCACATAAACCCAAGTTCTAAACTCACCCTGGTGGACCCAGGCTCCTGGCTTACACCTACAGACCCATGTTTCAGATCTATCCCCACTGGACTCTCATGCAAGGCCAGCCCTGTGGACACAGACAGCAAGTTTATCTGCCTAGAGACCTCTACAGTCAAACTGCCCACAGTCTCTTCAACTGCTGGCTCACATAGGGATTCTAGACAGGCAGACTGATGAAAGCCTTTCCCAGCAAAAGCCAAACTGTAAAGACTAGAAGAGATGACAGCTTCTTCAAATGCAAAGACACCAAATCAAGTTTATAAGAATCATGAAGAATCAGACAAACATCATACCACTAAAGTAAATAAATAAATAAACAGTAATTGACCCTAAAGAAATGGAGATATATGAACAGTCTGACAAGGAATTCAAAATAATTGTCTTCAAGAATTCATGAGAATACATGATAACACAGATAACTTTAAAAAATAGGAAAACCATGCATGAACAAAATTAGAAGTTCAACAAAAATATATAAACCATTTTAAAAATAAAACAAATTCAAGAAAGGAACACAAACAGTGATCTGAAAAATTCGATAGAGAGAGATGCAAATCAGACTCAACCAAGCAAGGGGAAGAACCAGCAAGCTTGAAGGCAGACTGCTTGTAATTTGTCCCACTCAGAGGGAAAAAAGGAAAAACAACGTCAAAAAACCTTTGGTATTTCTGGGGCACCAACATATATATCAATATATGTATTATGGTATACCCAGAAGGAACAGAGAAAGAAAGAGAAGCTAAAAGTATGTTTAAAGAAATGATAATAAAGAAAAGGGTCCCCAGATGTAAGAAGGAAAATAAGGATCCAGACCCATGAAACCCAAAGAACTACAAAAGTTAGTTTTTGTATTATAGTATACCCAGAAGGAACAGAGAAAGAAAGAGAAGCCAAAAGTATGTTTAAAGGAATGATAATAAAGAAAAGAGTCCCCCAGATGTAGGAAGAGAAATAAGCATCCAGACCCATAAAGCCCAAAGAACTACAAAATTTAGGACATAAAAATATCTTCACCAAAACACAATAGAATCAAATTGCCAAAAGTTAAGGACAAAGAGAGAAATTTGAAAGCACTAAGGAAAAAGTGATTTACCATATACAAGGGAATTATGAAACTATTAGCAGATTTCTCAGCAGAAATCTTGCAGGCCAGGAGAGTATAAGGTAACATGTTCAAAGTGCAGAAAGAAAAAGAAAGAGAACTGTCAACCCAGAATATTCAGCAAAACTGCTCTGAAATAAAAGAGAGATAAAACTTTCCCAGACAAATATAACCCGAGGGAGTTCATCACCACTGGATCTGCCTTAAAGGGAATACTAAAGGAAATTTTCACACTTAAAACGAAAGCTGAAATGAAAGGATGCTAACTAACAACATGAAAACATATGAACGCATAAACTCATTGGTAAAGATAGAATATTCTAATATTATAGTGGCCCAGAAATAAACCCACACATCTACTATCAACTCATCTTTGACAAAAGTGCCAAGAACACACAGTAGGAGGAAGAGTCTCTTCAATACATGGTATTAGAAAAACTGGATATCCACAAACAGAAGAATGAAATTGAACCCTTATCTCATACTATATACAGAAAGCAAATGAAAATGGATTGAGGACTTAAATGCAATACCTGAAACCAAAAGGATAGTAGAAGAAAACAGGGGAAAAAAAATCTTGATTTTGGTCTGGGCAATGATATTTTAATATGATACGAAAAACACAGGTCACAAAAGCAAAAATAAACAAGTAGTATTGCATCAAATGAACAGCTTCTTCACAGCAAAGGAAACAATCAACAAAGTGAAAAGACAATCTACAGAATGAGAGAAAATATTTAAAACCATGTATATGATTAGGAGTTAATATCCAAAATATAAAAGGAGCACATACAACTCAATAGCAAACCATCATTCTCAGCAAACTGACACAAGAACAGAAAACCAAACACCACATGTTCTCACTCATAAGTGGGAGTTGAACAATGAGAACACATGGATGCAGGGAGGGGGAATATCACACACCAGGGCCTGTTGGAGGGTTGGGGGACTAGGGGAGGGATAGCAGGGGGTGGGGAGATTTGGGAGGGATAACATTAGGAGAAATACCTAATGTAGATAACAGGGGGATGAATACAGCAAACCACCATGACACATGTATACCTATGTAACAAACCTGCACGATCTGCACATGTACCCCAGAACTTAAAGTATAATAAAAAGAAAAACATGGCATGATACTCATTTTAGAATCCTAAAACTTCTCAAAAAAAATTTTTTTTAAAAATGGACAAAGAATAAGAATAACCATTTCTCAAAAGAAGACATATAAATGTCCAACCAGTATATAAAAAGATACTCAACATCACTTATTATTATAGTAATGCAAATCAAAATCACAATGAAATATCACCTTACACATGTAGGATAGCTATATCTGAAAAAAGATAAATGTTAGTGAAGAAGTGGAGGAAGGAAAACCCTTGTGCACAGTTGGTGGGAATGTAAGTTGGTACAGCCTTTAGGAACACAGTATTGTGGTTCCCCCCAAAATTGTGTTCCCTGTTTATTGATGTATTATTCACAATACAAAGATATAGTAACAATCTAATTGCCTGTTGGTAACTTAATGGATAAGAAAAGTGATTTATATGTATATAGATATTATTCAACTTTAAAAAAAAAGAAATTCTTCCATTTGTAAAAATATGGATAAATCTGCATGACATTATGCTAAACAAAATAAGTCAGGCACAGAAAGACAAATATTGCATGTCCTCACTTATATGTAAAACCTAAAATAATAAAACTCACCAAAACAGTGAATAGAATGGTGGTTGTGAGGGGCTAGAGCAGGGAGAAATGAGAATGTTGGTCAAGGGGTATAATGTTGTACTTATATAAAATAAGTTCTACAGTTAAGGTACAGCAAAGTGACTATAGTTATTATTACAGTATTGTATGCAGTACAGCAGATCTAAGAAGGGAGAGCTTAAGTTTCTCACCACACCAATAAAAATGTTTAACTATATAAGATGATGGGCATGTTAATCATGTTGATTATGGTGATTATTACCCAATGTACACATACATAAAAACATCAAGTAGTACACCTTGAATATAAAAATTTTTTGTCAAATATACCTCAATAAAGTAGGAGGAGGGAAAGAAAAACAGCATTTGGAGTCAAGTTCTTTAAAATGGCTACCATTAATTTCATACCCTCACTGCTCTAGATCTCAAGCAATCAATAACAGTTTTCCAAAAAACATTTCTTATTAGATGAGAAAACAGCAGCTCTTTCTGTAGCATGAGTCGACAGGGAAACTACATGAAGTGCCCACTCTGGAATTATGCCATTTTGCCATTTGCATGGCATTCAGCTTTCTTAGAATCCTGGGTTCAGATGGGGAAAAAGGACTTTCACAGGCATAAGTTTTAAATATAGAAAATTCATGGAGGTTGGGTATTTTTCAAATATGTCTCTCCAGAATATCTGCTTCTAAGACAAATCTTTCCATCAAAGGAGATAATTAATTCCTGAGAGAGAAAGCAATGGCTACAAGACAAGGTCTCTGAATCTTTATAGAACCTTCTTTAAATACACATGCAGTACAAGGTAAAAGTGCTTTTTGTTATCATTTTTCACATCTCCAGACCAAGATTCATCATGCATTGAGCGACTCATTTAAATGTATTTCCTCCACACTTTCTTCATCTTGCCCTGAGGGGATCAGAGCCATGTAAAGATCAGTTTTTTGTGAAAATGTTTAGAGGCTTTAGGCTAGAAGAAAATATTTAAACTTACAGACTTCCTTAACAACTGTTAATTTGATATTGAATCATCTGAATAGGCTCTTTTGAAGTGTAAAATGTCTTTCACATTAAAACTTAGTTATTCCAAGAAAAGATAGTTTCAAATAAGATTGTGTCTGAGCACCCATAAACATCATTAAGATCATCAAAGACTACTAAGGTAAGTTTTCCAATAGTGCTGAATCTTATCAAAGATTGTTACTTTCCATGTGTGTACTTATGCAACAATCTTGCATGTTCTTCTCATGTACTCCAAAACCTAAAATGCAATAAAAAAAAAAGAAAGAAAAAAAATAAGTTGAAAAAAAAAGATTGTTACTTTCTAAATCAGTGTTTTTCAACACTTTTCAAATAGAGTAATAGAGTCTTACATTCTCATTCCAATTCTTCAAAAAGTAGTTGGTAAATAACATTAACCTAATTTGACAGGTGAAATATTTGAGGCTTATAGAGATTAAGCAATTTGTAGAATCCATCTCTCTGATACCAGGTACCATGCTTTGCCACAAGACACCTCCTTAGTGAATGAGACTAGTTATGAGGACTAAAACAAAATTTAAATACACTTCACACATAAAAAAGATGTAAATATATATATTAAATGACAACCCATCAGCTGATTAGTCCAAGCAGAAACATGAAGAAGCTTTCCTGGCATCATTTTCTATGAATAATATAAATCTCTGTGGCTTTTTTAACAGGAAAATTAGAGATCATTCTTTGTGAACTTAGTGCATGGCCAAATGTGTCTCTGTATAATATTGATCACACTGTCAATTTATCCTGTCTGCTAGGCTTATACAGCCATAAAAGTAAAGTCCTGTGAATGTCCCTAACAGTGGGGTAGATATATTAATATATGTTCTTCCAGTTAATTTTCATAACAGTATGTGAGGTGAATAATATTATTATCATTTTATGGATGATAAAATTAAGACATAAGGTGCCAAGAAATACACCCCAGGTAAAAGAAGTTATAGGTGGAAAGCCTAGGATTCTCATCTGGTCTTTCTGATTCTCAAACTAACACACTTAACTACTGTGATAATGGTTTTTAACACTTTGCAGAAGATTCTGGTTAGGGTCACATGCTTTGGAAGGGGACTGAAAAGGAATGGATAGTGCTGAGGGAGAGGCTAAGCAAAAATAGCCCTTCAATGAATGTAATACCACATTTTTCATCACTATATGTGTGTCTGTCTGTTGATGAAGTTGCTTCATATAAATTTGTCTCTGAAGTAGTATTAGAGTAATTATAATTATGGGCATATCAAAGGGAAATTACTGGTATAACATTGTTTATTATAACAATATAAAGCATAAGTTAAGAATTTGGAGGGATAATATTAACATGCATAATCTGAAACTTAATATTGGTTCCACCCTTGATTATCTGCTCAATCTTGGGAAGAACCTTAATTTCTCTGTACTTCTATTTCTTAATGTGTAAAATAAGTATTAAAAGACAGTAGTAACCAATACATAGGTTTTCAGTGAGGATTAAATAAGCAAATGTCTGTAAAAGCACTTTCAACATGCTGTGTTCAGTAAGTATTAGTTAATATTATCACTATTATTATAACTACTAACATTAGTCACTGAGATTGTGCCCTCATCTGTAAAATTAATGAGATCATGTGTGCAAAGCATATTCTACAATGTCATGCTCACGGCAATTAATTATTAAAAGGTGTATATTATTAGCTATTACAAAGTTAGGACTCAGACAATAGATTATAAATTATTTTACAGTAGTTCTTACATTCTTTCTTTATATTTTCAGACAAATGCACTGTTATTCTTATGTCAACTACTCTAAATAATCTGCTAACTAATTTCCATTATCTGGCTTCCAGTTCCTTACTGAATCTCAGCTCTCCTCATAAAAAAACACACAAAGACCTTCACTAGAGAAATATCCCAAGAATTTCCCTTCTTCAGATTCCTCTTTATCATTTCACTCATATTGTGCATAACATTTCACAGTTCGTTATTTTCTTTAAAAAAGCAAACTTTGAGCTTTGCATTCATGTGTTTTACATCTATATAATCTTTTCAGGCTTAGTTGCCATTCTCAGATGATTAAGTGTTCACAGATGGTCCCCTGCCTATGTAGTTACAAAAGTTTCTCATGTCAATACTCTTAGCACAGTCTTCATCAGGGAGGCAATTTGAGTAAACTTCTAAAACTCAAAACTTTTTTCCTATCTCAGAAAAAATCCTCAAATTACAACCCAATAGAATCCAAGAATTTATTATGTTACATATTAGAATGGAGAATTTTACAAATTTAAACATGTATTAATAAAAACTGTTTTCTTTTCAGGTAATATAATTAATCATCATTTGAAATACATGGTGAACAAAAACAATGTGACAGAGTTTATTCTACTGGGGCTTACAGAGAATCCAAAGATGCAGAAAATCATATTTGTTGTGTTTTCTGTCATCTACATCACTACCATGATAGGAAATGTGCTCATTGTGGTCACCATCACTGCCAGCCCATCACTGAGGTCCCCCATGTACTTTTTCCTGGCCTATCTCTCCTTTATTGATGCCTGCTATTCCTCCGTCAATGCCCCTAAGCTGATCACAGACTCACTCTATGAAAAGAAGACCATCCTATTCAGTGGATGCATGACTCAAGTCTTTGGAGAACATTTCTTCGGAGGTGCTGAGGTCATCCTACTTACTGTAATGGCCTATGACCGCTATGTGGCCATCTGCAAGCCCTTGCACTATACCACCATCATGAAGCAGTGTGTGTGTAGCCTGCTAGTGGGAGTGTCATGGGTAGGAGGCTTTCTTCATGCAACCATACAGATCCTCTTCATCTTCCAATTACCTTTCTGTGGTCCTAATGTCATAGATCACTTTATGTGTGATCTGAACCCTTTGCTCAATCTTGCCTGCACTAATACCCACACTCTAGGACTCTTCATTGCTGCCAACAGTGGGCTCATATGCCTGCTAAACTTTCTCTTGCTCCTGGTCTCCTATGTGGTCATACTGTACTCCCTGAGGACCCACAGCTTGGAGGCAAGGCGCAAAGCCCTCTCTACTTGTGTCTCCCACGTCACAGTTGTCATCTTATTCTTTGTGCCCTGCATATTTGTGTACATGAGACCTGCAGCTACTTTGTCTATTGATAAAGCAGTTGCTGTATTTTACACTATGATAACTCCTATGTTAAACCCCTTAATTTATACCCTGAGGAATGCTCAGATGAAAAATGCCATTAGGAAATTATATAGTAGGAAAGCTATTTCAAGTGCCAAATAAATATGACTGGAGCCCAACATGATTCAACTGAGGCAAGGGGCAAAAGGACATTTTGGATAATGTCAGCAAGGAATACTTGTGGATAAAGAAAATAATTAACCACCATAATTCATAGATTATGCCGTGACGGGAGTAGAAATGGGGTTAAGAAAAGGGAGAAAACCTAACCAAGTATCATTCTCACAAACTGGGAAAATTCTATCAGTTTGGGGCTTAGTTTCACTAGCTTCATCCATGTGTATGAAGTTTATAGGCCTTCCTTCTAATAAATGTAAAATAAATAATAAAATAAATATATTGATATTAAGCAGTAATGTCCATAACACACTGAGGGAGGCATTACTCTTATCCCCATTTAACAAGTGAGGAAACTGAGAGAAGGGGACTGTATCAAAACAGAAATATCAAATAGTAACCAGAATCCCACTGATTTCCCCAAGTATATGCTTAACTACCATGATACCCTGCCAGGCAATGATGATAGAAAAATCAGATCATTATAACAGTTGTCATTTATTGGGACAGGGACTATGTGGGACACACTGTATATATTAGTTCATTAAAAATACAACATTTTCATTAATAATTCTTTTTTATATATCAAAATTGATGGTCTTTGTTTTCTGAAACATTATGATACCTAACTACTTCAGGGCTATAAAAGCAAAGAACCATTTAGCATCTGATGAGTAAACAGTGAAGTTTATACCATGATTCCAAATTTCCCTGTAGGCTTCAAAACCATTTTGTAGTACTCACAGAACCTTTTTTACACTGATAATCAACCAGAAAGAGTGATGGTTCAAATAAAGAAGATGTTGTGATATCAAGGAGAAATTTCTGTTTATTAAATATACAGTTATACTCCGTAAAGTACTTACCTGCTAGATAACAATAGTTCCTACAAAATACCATGTCTGGTATACCATAAATATTCAATCAATGAATAAAAGGATCAATGAAAATAAATAAATTCAATAAAATATAAAGCAAAAGTAGTACTGGAGGCTAGGAAAATTTTTTCTACCTTCAGACTGAGAATCCTAGTTGGACCTTATAGGGAAACAACATTTTTTCACTCTTATTGAAACAATGAGAAAGAAGTTAAAACTGCAATTCTCAGCATGTGAACATATAGTTTACCTTGATATTTTTCCTATCCCTAGTAAGATTTTACTACCCCCAGTAAGATTATTTATATGGGCTCTTTATATTTTTCTATTAATCAGTTCGCTTGTTGGCAACGTTTTTATATCAAAAGCTATTTTTAAAATTATATAGCTATACACAAAGCAATTTCAAGATAACTATATTCCATTCATTCCTTATTCTTTAATCAACAAATATTTTTCATCCCAAGAAATGTATCAGGCACACTGATAGGATACCCTGAGAAACTTCAAGAAGAGAACAAAGAATTACAACACAATACTATAAATAGTAAGATTATGGAATTACAGAGTGCTGTGAAAGCATGTTGGAAGGGCACACAACAAAGACCTAGGAGATCTAAAAAGGATTCCTAGATGAAAAGACATCATGAACAGAAGCTGACCAGGCACAGTGGCTTACGCCTGTAAAACCAGCACTTTGGGAGGCCAAGGTAGGCGGATTATTTGAGGCCAGGAGTTTGAGACCAGCCTGGCCAACATGGCGAAGCCCTGTCTCCACTAAAATTACAAAAATTAGCTGGGCAGGTTGACGCATGTCTGTAGTCCCAATTACCTGGGAGGCTGAGGCAGGAAAATTGCTTGAATCCAGAAGGCAGAGGTTGCAGTGAGCAGAGATCTTGCTACTGCACTCCAGCCTGGGTGACAGAGACTCTGTCTCAAAAAACAAATAAATAAAATTAAAAAAAAAAAAAAAAAAAAAAAACAGAAGCCAAAGGGAGAAAAGGACTCAGCAGAATGAGTAGGCATAAGGTTGAGCTAAGAGTGCTTCTATGAGAGGGAGTAAGTAACAAAGGCCAGGAGGTGAGAAAGAGTAAGCAGGAAACCCAAATAATTCATTATGACTCTAATTATCAATTTATCTATTCATTCAACAATTATTTATTGAACCCCCATTGTTTGCTGGGATAGGACACTGAGACTGTAAAAGGGTAAATACAAGACATGAAGCTGGAAAGGAGGCTCTTGGTAAGATGAAAAGGGGTCTCATAATCCTGTTAAGACTAAATACTAAGTATCAAGGAGAAAACAGTGAAAGTACTTTTAAACTAGCAAGTAATGTAATTGGATTTGTTTGGGGAATTATAACTCTAGCTACAGTATGGGAAATGGATTGAAAGGTCAAGCCTCTCGAAACAAAAGAGCAACTAGGAGTTAATTATAATGATTTAGTTGTAAACAAACGGGGGTCTGAATTTTCGTGACATCAGAGAGGATGCCAAGTGTTATGGACACTGTTGCATCCAGCTCAAATGCCCTTTGCCTTGTAAGTGAACTCATGCCCCAGCTGCTGTGTCTGGGCTGCTAACAGCTCACAGCCCCATCAGGAAGATGATGCCCACCGTCAGGGCCCAGCAGTGGCCAATGACTAATAGAATGAAGGTTTAAAAGGTTGTTGTATAATACAATGTCACCTCCAGAGCTTCAATGGCTCCAGACTCAAGGCAGACTTCAGTTGAGACCACATCTGAAGCCACACTCTAGTTGAGATCATGTCCTTTCTTCCCTCTACCATAGTTAGCTTCCCTTAACCCCTTCTCCTTGTAAAAATTCTCATCTCAGATCTGCATCGAAGAAACCCAGACTAACACAGAGCAATGGAGGGAGTTTAAGATATGTTTCTAAGTTTTAAAGAAAGTAACTTGATATAGGATGAAGATTAGAGAGAAAAGAGTCATGAATGAAACTCTGTTTCTGCCTCAGATCCCTGGATGGAGGAAACTGGGAACACGAAACAGAAAGGATGAGCCTGCTTTGCCAGTTGAAGAGGCCTCCCCACCCTAGTGGAAACTTCCTGTCACCCTTAGTGGAAGAAATCTCTCCAGCCCCTACTGAAGGTTTAACCTTGCATTGCCTGAGGAAATTATATGTCCTTCCCTGAAAGTTTCCCAGCGAAACAATGCTGATTTCCCTCCAGACCCATCTTCACCATCACTCTTTGCTTCCAGACCTATAACTAGACTCGAGTTTAAACTCATGTGTGTAAGGGTAAGCGATGGCATTGCAGATGGCAGCTGAACTCACTCCCAGAAGATGGTAACAGTGAACTTCAGAACCAATCAAGAAAACTGGATTTGAATGCAGATAAAGCAATGTCCTTAACTAAAAAGTTTTGAGTTTATCACACAGTTTCAGTCAGGTTAGCTGAAGTTGTATTAGTAAGGGAGTGGGGAAAGAGAAAACAGAAGTAGGATTATTTTCTTTATCTCTAAGTGCTCATGAAACATACACCACAATAGAAAATACACTGGGCCACAGTACAAGATGCAATACATTTCAAAGGACTAACTCATACAGAACATATTTCTGATAATAATAGTGTTCAACTACAAATTAATAACAAAAATATAACTATCTCCCAATTACTTACAAATTAAGCAACACAATTCTAAATTATTCGTAGATTAGAGAAACGCCAATGAAAATTTTTTAATGAATTTTAAATGAAAGGCAGTGAAAACGAAAAAATACTAGAGGCAGCTAAAGAATTCCTCAGAAATATATAGCTTTAAATGCAAGTATTAGAAAATAAAAAAGATTAAAGGAAATGAACTAAGCTTACATCTCAAGAAGCTAGAAATAGAGCAAAATAAATGCATAAAATATGAAATAGTAAATAGAAGACAGATAAAATTGGAATAAAATTGATTTAAAAATAGAGAAAATACATAAATACAAGGGTTGGTTCTATGTAAAAATTAATAAAACTAATGTCCCTAGCAAAATGAGTTTTATTTATAAGAAAAATAAATTGTGAATCAGCAACGAAAAGGCTATGCTGTAGATTCTACAGATCTTAATAAGATAATAAAAACACATTATTCATGTGTTTTTATTAAACACATGAACATTGTTCATTTATTAAACAAATGAATTTTGCTAATCTCCTTGCCAGTTAAAATGAAATGGACATCTGCTTTGAAAAACACAGCTTTCTATTTTTTATAATTCAAATACATCTCTGTAAAAAAAATTATTTCGATGGAATAAAGGAAATATATGCATCCTCCATATGCAAAGAGTCTTACAAATTAATTAGAAATCATTCAGCTACAAAATGGGCAAAGGACAAGAACAATTTCCAAAAGAAGAATGAATGGTTAACAAACATATAAAAAACTTTCAACTTCATTAGTAACCATAGAAATGTACATTTAAAATACTTTGTACTAAGCAACTTTTTTATTTACAAATAATAATTGTACATATTTATGGGGTATATAGTGACATTTTGATACATACAATGTATACTGATTAATTCAGGATAATTAACATATCCATAACATTTATCATTTCTTTGGAAAAACACAACTTTCTAAACACACACACACACACAAGCAAAACCTGAAGAACATATATTTGCTTAGTTAGTTCTTTAAAAATTTTCCCGACCTCTCCCAAAAGTATCAAAATCACATTCCATATAGTTTTATCAGTGAATTTTACATATCGTTTTAAAACTACTACCAATTTTATATCAACATTTTCAGAGATGAGAGAAAACTATAGTACTTCATAATTAACTTATGTGCCCTTCATAACCCTTTATACCAAAATGAAAAAGGGCATTACAAAAAAAAATCAGAAAAATATCTCTCATTAACATAGACACAAAAATTCTAAATGCAATATTTAGCAAATAAAATACAGCCAAATATAAAAATAATAATGTATCATGAGCAAGTAAGTTTTGTCCCAGGAATGAAATATTGGTTTAACATTCAAAATCAATTCATGGCCACCTGCTGTAACTCACGCTTGTAATCCCAGCACTTTGGGAGGCTGAGGCGGCCAGATCACTTGATCTCAGGAGTTCAAGACCAGCTGGGGCAAAATATTGAGACCTCCATCTATACCAAAAAAAATTTTTTTAATTAGCCAGGTGTGGTGGCATGCACCATAGATCCAGCTACTTGGGAAGCTGAGGTGGGGGGATCGCTTGAGCCCAGGAAGTCAAGGCTGCAGTGAGTGGTGACTGTATCACTGTCCTCCAGCCTGGGCAACTGAGTGAGACCCTGTCTCAAAAGAAAAAAAAAAATCAATTCATATAATACACTGCATGAACAATATTAAGTAGGAAAAAAATGATCAATTCAATAAACACAGAAAAAACCTGATAAGATTTAACACCCATTCACAATTTTTTAAAAGTTTAAGAAAACTAGGAATAGAACCTCCTCTGTAGGATAAAGCCTATTAACAAACATCCTATTAAGCCAACATTGTACTTAATTATACTTAATAAGTACAACATTGTACTTAATGAGGAAATATTCAAAACTTTCTCTTGAGAGTCAGGAACAATGCAAAACTATCCATTATAACTCCATCTATTCCATATTGTACTGGAGAATCTAACCAGTGCAATAAGGCAAAGAAAAGAAATAAGTGGCATTTTTAAAAATAGGAAAAATTTAAAACTATCATTATTTGCATACAATATTTTTGTGCATATAGCAAATCAAAATTTATAAACTTAAAACTAATATGTTTATGAAATGCTACACAGTATTAAAAATTTACAATTAAAAAATATGCAACTACAAGATGACTGACTAGATTCAGCTGGAGTGCACCTCTTACACAGAGAAGAACCAAAATATCTACTAGATATTCATACTTTAAATAGATCGTCTGAGAAAGAGCACGGGAATTCAACAGAGAGGCAACACAAGACACTTAGGGCAAAGGAAGGCCACATGGGGCTACCTGCTTGGGGTTGCTAGGTACCAAGAGCAGCCCCAGACCCAAAGAAGGGGTAAGTGAAGGAACCCCAGAGTTCTACATTTCTGCTGCAGACTTTTACAATCCTAGCTACAGAAGAGTCCCTCAGCCCTCATAGGCCTCCAGACTGGCATAGAGAGCTGCCTGGAGATCATGCACAGGTGCTTCTTAAACTTGCATGGAGTCTCACTGGCTTCCAAGCAGTGGGCAGCTGTAGCATGGTGCCATTCTGGGATTTATTCCCCAAGGATCTCTGTCCTGCCCTGAGGCTGCCATTGCCACTGCTGGCTGCTGGGTGAGGTAGTGAGACAGAAAGCCAGGTGCTCTCATGTGCCTCAAGGAGAGGTTCCACTGCTGCTGCTGTGGAATTGAGGTCATTTGGGCCACATGTCCCATGCCTGCCAGTCTCTCCCAAAGCTGCCTGCCTAGCCATTCCTATGGACAGAGGACCAGACCACCCTTCCAAGCTGCAGGCCCACAGTGCAGCCACTGTTGCCCCACTTGAGTGGGGCCCCACTGTTGCTCCAGTGGCCAGGGACCAGCTTGCTCTCCCTATCACAGCCAGCACTTGAGTCCAGGGACCCTAAGGACAAGGCTGCTGGCTTGGTCCTATCCCTGCACAATTCAAGCATGCCACCCAGGGGCATGGAGATGAGATTTGTGATCTGATCTGATCTGATCTGATCTGGAGTCCCCACAGTCAGAGTGAGAGGAGAGTGCGGTGTGGGTTCATACTGTGGCACAGGAGCTGGGTACTCCTCCCTACAGAGCACCAGACCAGGATGGGTGTGGCCTGAGAGCCAAGGTTCTGCCCCTGACAGGAAGTTTCATGGCCTGGGGAGGTTTTGCCATCTGAACACAGCCAGTTGCTGGTGGCCTGATGCTGTAGGGAAGCCCATGGGGTTGGAGGTTTGAGGGTGAGGCAGGATCCACTGCCACTTCCAGCTGCTGATTCATGGCCACCCCCCTCCCAACAGCATGAAGGTGCTTTGCTGCAGCAGAAGTGCCTCTGCCCCTCCCTGGAGGGTCGCTACAGTGGCCTGAGAGCTGACCCCAAATCCTCAGCAGAATCAGCACTTACACGAGCCTTGGAGAGCCTGGTCAAGGACTTCTTGGACCCACCCATGCTTGGCTTTGCCCTGTCCAACGTCTGCAGCAACAGAGCAAGGGACAGGAAGCCTGGGAGTTCCATGGCTCCACCCCTTACAATGGGATACTCAGGGTCTTCGGTAATGAATAAAATCCAAGGAAAAATCCCACTGCTCCCTCTCTGCTGGAAATGGCACCTACTGGCTTGGAAGTCAACCTACACAGCTGATTAAACTGCCCACACAACTGCACAGCGCTCAGCTGGCTGGTATCTGCAAGTGCCACCTACTGACCTAGAGGTAGAACTGCACAACCCAATACAATCCCTGCTGACAGAAGTGCATAGTGCTGGGGAATGAAATAAGAGGCTTCCCCTTCCCCAATTTTAAGTATTCTACAAAAACTAATCGGCCTAATCCGTAAGCTTTGCAAAGTCACAGGATGAAATGTCAATATTTTAAGAAATAATTGTATTTCTACAATAGCAACAATTAGAAATTGAAATTAGAAACAAAATACTATACAAAACATTATTTTAAAACATGAAATTTGAGAAGTAAATTATAACAATTAATTCAAGACCTGTATATGAAAAGTAGAAAACACTAGTCAGAGAAATTAAATACATAAATAAATGGAGAGACATATCATGTTAATAGAGTAGAAAACAATACTTTTACCATATCAATTCTATATTTTCAATTCAATTCCAATCATAATTTTTGGAGAAGTTGACAAGCTTATCTTGAAATTTATATACAAATGTGCAAACTTAAAAGAAACAAGAATAGCAAATAATTCTCAAAAAGAAGAAAGTTTTGTTCTTATTTTACCTAATTTCAAGATTTAGTATAACGCACCAGTATCAATACTGTTTGATATTGGCAGAAGGATAAAAATAGAGCTCACTAAAATATATTAGAATATCCAAATGTACTCCTAAATATATAAATTTTTAAAAGAATGGCAACATAACTCAATGGGGGAAAAAAACATATTTTGCAGCAAATTATTCTGAGTCAATTGGATCCCCATGTGAAAAACAGAACTTCAGCCATTACCACATATAATGCACACACACAAATGACCTTAAAACATCCACATTGTAAATTGATAAAAATTCTACAAGAGGATACTTCCGCCAAGGTGGTCAATAGGAACAGATCCGGAGCGCAGCTCCCAGCAAGAGCATTGCAGAAGGCGAGTGATCTCCGCATTTCCAACTGAGATACCAGGTTCATCTCAATGGGACTGGTTAGACAGTGGGTGTAGCCCAAGGAGGAGAAACCAATGCAGGGTGGGTCGTTGCCTCACCCAGGAAGTGCAAGGGGCTGGAAAACTCTCCCTCCTAGCCAAGGGAAGCCACTAGGGACTTTTCTGGACATTCCAGCACTCTGGCTCAGATACTGGGCTTTTCCCACAGTCTTTACAACCCACAGAACAGGAGATTCTTGCTGGTGCCTACAACACCAGTGCCCCAGGTTTCCAGCAAAAAACTAGGTGGCCATTTTAGCCAGTGCCTGAAATGCCAGTGAGACAGAACCACTCATTCTCCTGAAAAAAGGGGGGCTCAAGGCAGGGAGCCAAGTAATCTGGCTCAGTGGATCCCACTCCCTCAAGGACCAGCAAGCTAAGACCCACAGGCTTGAAATTCTTGCAGCCAGCACAGCAGTCTGAGCTCAATCCTGGATGGTTGAGCTAGGTGGGGGGAGGGGTGTCTGCCAACACTGAGGCAGTTCTAACCTTGCCTGTGTAAACAAAGTCATTGGGAAGTTTACAAAGCAGCTGGACAGCCCATGGCAGCTCAGCAAGGCCTCTGCAGGCAGACTGTGACTAGACTCCCTTCTTGCTGGGCAGGGCATCTCTGAAAAAAGGCAGAAGCCCATCAGGTACTTATAAATAAAGCCCCGCCTTCCCAGGACAGAGCATCTGAGAAAAGGGGTGGTTCTGAGTTGACTTCAGCAGACTTAAACATCCCTGCCTAGCAGCTCTGAAGGGAGCAATGGAGCTCCCAACACCGTACTTGAGCTCTAAGAAGGGACAGACTACCCCCTCAAGTGGCTCCCTGACCCCTGTATATCCTAAGAGACACCTCATACAGGAGAGCTCTGGCTAACATCTGGCGGGTACCCTTCTGGGATGAAGCTACCAGAGAAAGGAAAAGGCAGCAATCTTTGCTGCTTTGCAGCCCCCACAGGTGATTCCCAGGCAAGCAGGGTCTGGAGTAGACCTCCAGCAAACCTGCAACAGAGGGGCCTGTTAGAAGGAAAACTAAAAAAAAAAAAAAAAAAAAAAAAACAGAAAGAAATAGCTTCAACATCAACAGAAAGGACGTCCACTCAGAGACCCCATCCAAAAGTCACCAACTTCAAAGACCACAGGTAGATAAATCCATGAAGACCAGAAGAAACCAGCGCAAAAGGCTGAAATCACCAAAAACCAGAATGCCTCTTCTCCTTCAAGGGATCACAACTCCTCACCAGCAATGGAACAAAACAGGATAGAGAATGAATTTGACGAACTGACAGAAGTAGGCTTCAGAAGGTGAGTAATAACAAACTTCTCTGAGCTAAAGCAGCATGTTCTAACCCAATGCAAAGAAACTAAGAACCTTCAAGAAAGGTTAGACAAAATGCTAACTAGAATAACCAGCTTAGAGAAGAACATAAAAGATTTGATGGAGCTGAAAAATGAAAAGGCAAGACTAGAGAAAAAAAGTAAAAATAAATGAACAAAGCCTCCAACAAATATGGGATTATGTGAAAAGATCAAATCTATGTTTGATAGGTGTACCTGAATGTGACAGGGAGAATGAAACCAAAATGGAAAACACTCTTCAGGGTATTATCCAGGAGAACTTTCCCAACATAGCAAGGCAAGCCAACACTCAAATTCAGGACATACAGGGAACACCACAAAGATATTCCTCAGGAAGAGCAACTCCAACGCACATAATCATCAGATTCACCAGGGTTGAAATGAAGGAAAAAATGCTAAGGGCAGCCAGAGAGAAAGGTTGGGTTATCCACAAAGGGAAGCCCATCAGACTCACAGCAGATCTCTCGGCAGAAACCCTAAAAGCCAGAAGAGAGTGGGGTCCAATTCAACATCCTGAAAGAAAAGAATTTTCATGCCAGGATTTTATATCCAGCCAAACTAAGCGTCGTAAGTGAAGGAGAAATAAAATCCTTTATGGACAAGTAATTGCTGAGAGATTTTGTCACCACCAGGCCTGCCTTACAAGAGCTCCTGAAGGAAGCACTAAACATGGAAAGGAATAACCAGTACCAGCCACTGCAAAAAACATATCAAATTGTAAACACCATCAACACAATGAAGAAATTGCATAAATTAATGGGCAAAACAACCAGCTAGTATCAAATGGCAGGATCATATTCACACATAACATTATTAACCTTAAATGTAAATGGGCTAAATGCCCCAATCAAAAGAAACAGACTGGCAAACTGGATAAAGAATCAAGATGAATCAGTGTGCTGTATCCAGGGACCATCTCACATGCAAAGACACACATAGGCTCAAAATAAAGGGATGGGGGAAGATTTACCAAGCAAATGGAGAGCAAGGAAAAGCAGAGGTTGCAATCCTAGTCTCTGAAAAAACAGACGGTAAATCAGCAAAGATCAAAAGAGACAAGGGCATTACATAATGGTAAAGGGATCAATGCAACAAGAAGAGCTAACTATTCTAAATATATATGCTCCCAATACAGGAGCACCCAGATACATAAAGCAAGTTCTTAATGACCTACAAAGAGATTTAGACTCCCACAGTAATAGTGGGAGACTTAAAACACTCTACCATCGATATTAGATCAATGACACAGAAAATTAACAAGGATATCCAGGACTTGAATGCAGATCTGGACATCTACAGAACTCTCCATCTAACAGTCTGGACATCTAACAGACATCTACAGAACTCTCCACCCCAAATCCACAGAATATACAATCTTCTCAGCACCACATCGCACTTACTCTAAAACTGACCACATAATTGGAAGTAACTCCCTCCTCAGCAAATGCAAAAGAACAGAAATTGTAACAACCAGACTCTCAGACCACAGTGCAATCAAATTAGGACTCACGATTAAGAAACTCACTCAAAACTGCACAACTACATGGAAACTGAACAACCTGCCCCTGAATGACTTCTGGATAAATACTGAAATGAAGCAAGAAATAAAGATGTTCTTCAAAACCAATGAGAACAAAGACACAATGGACCAGATTCTCTGGGACACATTTAAAGCAGTGTCTAAAGGAAAATTTATAGCACTAAATGCCCACATGAAAAGCAAGGAAAGATCTAAAATTGACACCCAACATTGCAATTAAAAGAACTAGAGGAGAAAGATTAAACACATTCAAAAGCTAGCAGAAGACAAGAAATAACTAAGATTAGAGCAAAGCTGAAAGAGATAAAGACACAAACAACCCTTCAAAAAATCAATAAATCCAGGAGCTGGTTTTTCAAAAAGATCAACAAAATAGACAGACCGCTAGCCAGACTACTAAAAAAAGAAAAGAGAGAAGAATTGAATAGATGCAATAAAAAATGATAAAGGGGATATCACCACCAATTCCACAGAAATACAACTACCATCAGATATTACTATAAACAAATCTATGCACATAAACCAGTAAATCTAGAAGAAATGAATAAATTCCTGGACATTTACACTCTCCCAAGGCTAAACCAGGAAGAAGTTGAATCCATGAATAGACTAATAACAAGATCTGAAGTTGAAGCAGCAATTAATAGCCTACCAACCAAAAACATCCAGGTCCAGATGGGTTCACAGCCAAATTTTACCAGAGGTACAAAAAGGAATTGGTACAATTCCTTCTGAAACTATTCCAAACAACACAAAAAGAGGGAATCCTCCCTAACTCACTTTATGAGACCAACATCATCCTGACACCAAAACCTGGCAGAGACACAACTAAAAAAGAAAACTTCATCAGACTTAAAATGGGTGAGATGAAAAAAAAGAAAAAAAAAAAAAAAAAAAAAGAAAACTTCAGGCCAATTTCCATAATGAACATAGATGCAAAAATCTTCAATAAAATACTGGCAACCGAATGTAACAGCACATCAAAAAGCATATCCATCACAATCAAGTAGGCTTCATCCCAGGAGGCAGGACTGGTTTAACATATGCAAATCTCTAATCGTAATGCATCACGTAAACAGAACCAAAGACAAAAACCACATGATTATTTCAATAGATGCAGAGAAGTCCTTTGACAAAATTCAACAGCGCTTTATGCTAAAAACTCTCAATAAACTAGGTATCGATGGAATATGTCTCAAAATAACAAAAGCTATTTATGACGAACCCACAGCCGATATCATACTGAATGGGCAAAACCTGGAAGCATTCCCTTTGAAAACTGGCACTAGCCAAATCATGAGTGAACTCCCATTCACAATTGCTACAAAGATAATAAAATACCAAAGAATACAACTAATAAAGGATGTAAAGGACCTCTTGAAGGAGAACTACAAACCACTGCTCAAGGAAATAAGATAGGACACAAACAGATGGAGAAGCATTCCATGCTCATGGTTAGGAATAATCAATATCATGAAAATGGCTACACTGCCCAAGGTAATTTATAGATTCAATGCTATCTTAATCAAGCTACCATTGATCTTCTTCACAGAACTGGAAAAAAACACCTTAAACTTCATATGGAATCAAAAAAGAGCTCGCACAGCCAAGACAATACTAAGCAAAAAGAACAAAGCTGGAGGCATCATGGTACCTGACTTCAAACTATGTTACAAGGCTACAGTAATCAAAACAGTATGGCACTGGTACCAAAACAGAGATACAGACCAATGGAATGGAACAGAAATCTCAGAAGTAATGTCACACATCTACAACTATCTGATCTTTGACAAACCTGACAAAAACAATCAATGGAGAAAGGATTCCCTGTTTAATAAATGGTGTTGGGATAACTGGCAAGCCATATACAGAAAGCTGAAACTGGACCCCTTCCTTACATATTATACAAAAATTAACTCCAGATGTATTAAAGATTTAAACATAAGAACTAACATCATAAAAACCCTAGAAGAAAATCTAGGCAAAACCATTTAGGACATAGGCATAGGCAAAGACTTCATGACTAAAACACCAAAGCAATGGCAACAAAAGCCAAAATAGACAAACGGGATCAAATTAAACTTAAGAGTTTCTGCACAGCAAAAGAAACTATCATTAGAGTGAACCAGCAACCAACAGAATGGGAAAAAAAATTCACAATCTATCCATCTGACAAAGGGCTAATATCCAGAATCTACAAAAAACTTAAACAAATTTATAAGAAAAAAACAAACAACCCCATCGAAAATGGGCAAAGGATATAAATAGGCATTTTTCAAAAGAAGACATTTATGTGGCCAATAAACATATGAAAAAAGGCTCATCATCACTGGTCATTAGAGAAATGCAAATCAAAACCACGTTGAGATACCATCTCACTCCAGTTAGAATGGTGATCATTAAAAAAGCAGGAGACAACAGATGCTGGAGAGGATGTGGAGAAATAGGAATGATTTTACATTTTGGTGGGAGTGTAAATTAGTTCAACCATTGTGGAAGACAGTGTGGTGATTCCTCGAGGATCTAGAAATAGAAATACCATTCAACCCAGCAATCCCATTACTGGGTATATAACCAGTGGATTATAAATAATTCTTTTATAAAGACACATGCACATGTATGTTGACTGTGGCACTGTTTACAATAGCAAAGACTTGAAACCAACCCAAATGCTCATCAAAGATAGACTGGATAAAGAAAATGTGGCACATATATGCCATGGAATACTATGCAGCCATAAAAAGGAGTTCTTGTCCTTTTCATGGACATAAATGAAGCTGGAAACCATCATTCTCAGCAAACTAACACAAGAACAGAAAACCAAACACCACATGTTCTTACTTATAAGTGGGCATTGATCAATGAGAACACATGGACACAGGAAGGGGAAAAAATCACACACTGGTACCTGTTTGGGGTAGGGGGTGCTGGGGGCAGGATAGCAGGGGGTGGGAGGATTGGGGAGGGATAACATTAGGAGAAATACCTAATGTAGATGATGGGGGGATAAATGCAGCAAATCACCATGGCATGTGTATACCTGTGTAACAATCCTGTGTGATCTGCACATGTACCCCAGAACTTAAAAGTATAATTTTAAAAAAATTCTACAAGACATTTTTTTGACTGTAAGGAGATCCTGCCATTTGTGATAATGTAGTAAAACCTAGAGGACACTATGCTACATGAAATAAGCTAGATATAGAAAGTCAAATGCTGTATAATCCCACATATATGCAGAATCTAAAACAGTCACACTCATAGATACAGAGAGAATGATGGTAGGATGATGGTTGCCAGGGCCTAGGGGATGAGGGATATGGAAATGTGTTTATCAAAGAGAACAATCTTTCATCCATAAGATGAACAGGTTCTGAAGATTTCATGTATAGCATGATTAGTAATGTATGTGTTAATTTTCTATAATAACTTTTACACAATGTACACAGCTATCAAATCAACATGTTGTCTACCTTGGATATATACAATCTTTGTCAATTAAACATTTTTAAATTTAAAATTTTAAATTAATTAAGTGGCCACAATTAGCTTCATGCCCTCACTGCTCTAGATCTCAAGCAATTAATAGCAGGTTTCCAGAAAAAGGTGTAATGGTGATTTTTTTTTTTAATAGAAGCTTCCTGTGACATGTATCGACAGAGAAACTATATCACAGGTCCACACACAATTTACACTACCTTGCTACTCACATAGCATTCAGCATTCTTAACAACCCAAGTTCAGACAGAGAAAGAGGACTCATAGTATTAGGTTCCAAGTGTAAGGAATAAAATTCTCCATTCAGAATTGTTTTGTTTTGGTTTTTTTCCCAAACATATCTCTCCAGAATACTGCTTCTGTGACAAAGTCTTTCCATCAAAGGAGATAATTAATTCCTAGGAGAGAAAGCAGCAGCTATAAAAAAAGATCCCTGAATCTTTATGGAAACCTCTTTAAATATTCATGCAGTGCAATACAGAAATGTTTTTCTTGTTCACTTATCCACAGCAAGATTAATCATGGGCAAAGTGATCCATTTATAGCTGTTTCCTCCCCACCTTCAGTCTCTTGCACTGCAGAACCATAGCAACATATAATCAATTCTTCATGGTGTTTCCAGTGAATCAATTTTAATTCAAGTCCCAGGTTTTCTGTGAAAATTTTTGAGACTTAGGCCAGATAAAAAGATTTATACTTATTAGAATACTTTGTTTATTGAATTATCACTGGTATACCAAAAAACAATACATTTAATGTATACAGTTTCTTAACAACTGCTGATTTAACAATGAATGATCTGAATAGGCTATTTCCAAAGATTGTCCAATCTTTCACACTAAAATTACTAATTCCAAGAGAAGATCAGTTTGAAGAGGATTGTTTCTGAACATTCCCAAACATCATTAAGATCATCTAACTACTAAGGCTACTAAGGTAAGTTTTCCACTATTACTGATGTTTATTAAAGACTGTTACTTTAAGTAGTCAGTAATCATTATTTTTCAACATCTCAAACATAGTAAATAGAGTCTTTCATCCTTATCCAAATTTTTCAAAAGATAGTAAATATAATTCGCCTAATTTCACAATTGAAAATTTTGAGGCTCTTAGAAATTAAGCAATTTGTAGGACCCAGCTCTCTGACACTGGGTACCATGCTTCTGCCATGAAATGCCCCCTTAATAATTAGACTAGCCATAAAGATGAAAACAAAATTTAAGCACACATCACATACACAAAAGACATAAATATGAATACTAAATGGCATAGTGCTGTAGCGGTTTAGTCCAAGCACTAACATGAAGAATCCTTCCTGGGATCAACCGCTACCGACAATATGAGTCACTGTGGCTTCTTCAAGAGTAATGTTGGCAATTATTCTTCCTGAGGCTATTGCATGGATAATGATTCTGTTTATTGTTCTAATGATCAATTCTTACTATCTCCTAGCTGTATACATACTTATAAAAGTAAAGAAAGTCCTATGTGCATCCACAGCACTGTGGTAGACATTTTCTTATGTGTTCCATCAATTCTCATAACAATCTGTGAGATGATACTGTTATTTGCACTTTATAGATGAGGAAACAACACTAAAGGTGCCAAGAAACGTTCTCTGCCTTTAAAAAGTTGCAAGTGGAAAAACAATGATTCTAATCAAATATATTTCTAATTCTAAATCTAATATAATTGGCCACTGTAGCTGTCATTATCAACATTTTGCCCAAGAGTCTGGGGGCCCATGATTTGGTGCGGGGTGGTGTTGAGGAAAGAGCTGGGACTAGGGGAGAAGCTATGATAGATGTACCTTCAATGATTCAATACCATATTTTTCTTAATATTTGAGAGTTCAAAGATGTCACTATGTTGTGGGCGGGACAGGGGGTTGCTGCTAATGAAATTGCCCCATAAAATTGCCTCTGAAGGAGTATTAAAGTAATTATAATCATAATGGTCATATCAAAAGGAAATTATTAGTTCAACATTGTTTATTATAACAACATAGGGCTCAGAATTTGGGGAGAAAAAAATAACTTGTATAAGGTGACTAATCTTGGCTATGCCCTTTATTAAACTGTTTGATCTTGGATGGGATCTTTAACTTACCTATGCTTCTATTTCCTAATATATAAATTAGTATAAAAGTGATAGCACTATTTTCTGGGTTTATTTTGTGACTGTCTGCAAAAAATATTTAGAAGACACTAATGCTGAGTATATTTTAGTTAATATTATCAATATTATAACCATGAGTAGTATAATGTTAACATAAATAATACTATATTTTCTGCAAAATAAATATCATCATGTTAACATAATTATTAACAGTCTCTAATATTGCTGTCTTATCTGAAAAATTGATGAATAATACCAATCACCTAGGATGAAATAAATGTTCACTGGAATATGTGGAAAGCACTACTATGTCTTGTGCAAGGCAATTAATTATTAAAGGGCATATGATATTTGCTATTATAAAGTTAGATTTCAACAATAAGCATTATGAATTCTTTAGTAGCTCTTATATCCTTTTTTCACATTTGTCACCAACTCCCAGTTATTTCTTAGGTCAAGTACTCTAAATACTCTGCCCACTGGGATTCCTTTCTCTGGCTAACCTCAGCCCACTTCATCCAAGACACATGAAGACTTTTACTAGTGGGATATTCCAAGATTCCTACTCTTCAAATTCTTCTTCATCTTTCCACTCATATTCACAGTAACCTACCAATGTTCCCCATTTCCTAAAGAATAAAGGGCAAATTCCTTAGCTTTAAATTCATCATCAATCTCCCTTTTCAGGTTTAGCTGCTACTGTGTATCCAGTCTACTACTTCAAATCGGGCTGTTAGGCATCCCAGATGATTGACTATACAGACAACATCCTGACTTTGTTCACAAGAGTTCCTCATGGCTATACTCTTAACAGAGTCTTCACCAAGTAATCTTCAAGAACTGAGAAACTGAAACTTTAAACGCCTCAAGAAAAACCTTATAAGAATTTACAGTTCAATAAAATTCAAGCATTTATTATTTGTTAAAATGGAGATGTGTAATAAATTCCAAGTTTTATTAATAAAAAATTTTTTTCAGGTAATTAATCATCACATGAAATACATGGAGAATAGGAATAACGTGATAGAGTTTGTTCTACTGGGGCTTACAGAGAATCCAAAGATGCAGAAAATCATATTTGTTGTGTTTTTTTGTCATCTACATCATTACTGTGGTAGGAAATGTTCTCATTGTGGTCACCATCACTGCCAGCCCATCACTGGGGTCCCCCATGTACTTTTTCCTGGCCTATCTCTCCTTTATTGATGCTTGCTATTCCTCTGTAAATACCCCTAAGCTAATCACAGATTCACTCTACAAAAAGAAGACCATCCTATTCAATGGATGCATGACTCAAGTCTTTGGAGAACATTTCTTTGGAGGTGCAAAGGGCATCCTACTTACTGTGATGGCCTATGACCACTATGTGGCCATCTGCAAGCCCCTGCACTATATGACTATCATGAACCGGCATGTATGTGCCCTGCTAATGGGAGTGGTGTGGATGGGAAGCTTTCTTCATGCAACCATACAGATTCTCTTCATCTTCCAATTACCTTTCTGTGGTCCTAACGTCATAGATCACTTTATGTGTGATCTGAACCCTTTGCTCAATCTTGCCTGCACTGACACCCACACACTGGGACTCTTTGTTGCTGCCAACAGTGGATTCATCTGCTTGTTAAACTTTGTCCTCCTGCTGATCTCCTATGTGGTCATCTTGCGCTCCCTAAGGACCCATCGCTTGGAGGCAAGAAGCAAAGCCCTCTCCACCTGTGTCTCCCACATCACTGTTGTCATCTTATTCTTTGTGCCCTGCATATTTGTGTACATGAGACCTGCAGCTACTTTATCTATTGATAAAGCAGTTGCTATATTCTACACTATGATAACTCCTATGTTAAACCCCTTAATCTATACCTTGAGGAATGCCCAGATGAAAAATGCCATTCAGAAACTGTGTAGTAGAAAGGGCATTTCAGGTGACAAATAAATGTAACTAGGGCCCAACATTGATTCCATTTAGGAAAGGTCAAAAGGACATTTTAGATCATCACAGTGGGGCAAATTGATTGGATAAAGAAAACATTACCCATATGATTCATAGATTCTGCATTGAGGGGTATAGAAATGGTTCAAAGAAAGAGAGAAAACGACCCAGGACAACTCGGCCTATTTGGGAAATTCTACCAAGTTGGAGCTTAGTTTTACTAGCTTCATCCTGGTATATGGATTCATAGGCTTTCTTCTCACAAACAAAAGAAATAATAGAATATATTGGTATCTAGAAGTAATGTCTGTAACACTTCAAAGAGGTAAGCACTACTATTATCTTCATTTTACAAGTGAGGAAACTGACAGGAAAAGAAAGATCAAAATAGATATACTGACGAGCCAGTAATCAAAATGTGACTGATTTTACAGACCATACTCTTAACTGCTATGATATTTTGCCACAGAGTGATAATGAAAAGGTCAGTTAATTATACTACTTACCATTTTGGAACCAGAGACTATGCTAGGCACATGGCATATATTCATTTATTATCTAACTAAAAATATAAGAATTTGTATTAACCACTCTACTTTTTTACACATCATAATTGATGGTCATTTGTTTTCTGAAACATTAGGGTATCTAACCACTTTAAAGCTGTAATAGCAGTGGGCCATTTAAACTCTCATGGGTAGGTAATGAAGTTTATATCATGTTTCCAAATGTCAGTGTAGGCTTCTGAACCATTTTGTATTGCTCATGTCACCCATGTTATGCAAAAACCCATCAGAAAGAGTGATGACTCCAATAAAAGAGCATTTGAATTTCAGGCAGAAATTTCTATTAGTTAAATATACAATCATGTTCCATAAACTGCTTACCTACTAGATAATGATAATTGCCACAAGGTAGCACAATGTCTGGTACACAATAAACATTGAATGAATGAATAGAAGTATTAAAAAAGGTAAATGAATTCAACAAAATGTAAAGCTAAAAAAAATACTACTGGAGATAGAAATTCTTTCCTTATCTAATTCAGGCATTAAGGAGAATTCTAACTGGACTTCTTAGGGGGACCACAGTTTGCTTTTACTCCTTATGCTGAAGAATACAAAAGAAATAGAAGCAAATTCCTAGTATATAAACAAGTAGTTAATCTTGAAATTTTCTGCTTTCAGCAATGTTTTATTTTATGATTCTGCGCTATTTATGTTCTATTTCTCTGTCAATCAGCTTACTTTTTGGTAACATTTTATTATTAAAAGCTGTTTTGGGGAGGGAGCCAAGATCACTGATTAGAGGCAGCTGAGGTCCGTGGCACTCACAGAGAGGGAAAAGAAGAACAAGTGAATACAGCATCTTCAACTGAAAGTACCTGGGTACTCACATTTGGGACTGATCAGGGAAACAACTCCACCCACAGCGAAGGAAGAAAAGCCGCACAGGGGTATGGCCCACCCAGGAGCAACAGGGACCCAAGGGACCCCCCACGATGCGATGAGTGAATATGCAACCCCGGAAAACTGTGCTTCTCCCATGGATCTTTGCAACCCGCAGATCGGGCGATTCCCTGGTGAGCCCAGACCACCAGGGCCTCGGACCCTACACACAGAACTGTGTGGAGCCTCCACAGAACAGCTGCTCAGGCACACACAGAGACCCAGGAGCTTTACAAACTCTGGCCTGAGGATTCCCAACAAACATGTCTGCAACTCAGGCAAGGTGGGAGGTCCCTGCATACCCCTAGGAAGGGGGCTGAATCCAGGAAGCCAAGCTGCCTGGATCTGCAGGCCCCACTCCCACAGCGCCTCACAAGATAAAAACTGTTTTTAAGGCTATGTAGCTCTGTCTACATCCAAAGCCATTTCAGAATAAATATTCTTCATTCATTCCTTCTATTTCTGATTCATTGATTAACAGGTGTTTTGAGCCCAAGGAATGCATCAGGTACATTGAACATTGCTAGGGCATCCGTGGTGAATAAAGAGAAACCCAGGTCCTGCCTTCACAGAGCTGAGGATTCATTGAGAAATGAGCAAAAGAGAAGACGCATAGACCTGAGGGGTTATAAAAGGATTCCTAGATGAAAAGTTATCAAAAATGGGACCAGAAGGATGAAAAGGAGTCAGAAGAATGACTGAGAGCAGTGCTTCTAGGAAAGAGAACACATAACAAAGGCCAGAAAGTGAGAAGAGTATGCAGGAAACCTAGTCAGTACAATATGGCCACAATTATTAATTCACCCATTCATTCAGTAATTATTTACTGAACTCCAACTGTGTGCCAGGTTCCATCTTAGACACTGAACTTAGAAAGTCTTGTAAATTGTACGACATAAAGCTAGAGAGACAGCAAAAGGGAATATCAAGAAAGGTCTTATGGTTGTGTTAAGACTTAATGCTAAGGACCATGGGAGAAACAAGGAAGATTTTAATTTGATAATGATAATCCTAACTCCAGGATGTAAAATGGACTGAAGGATCAAGACTGGAAGCAGGAGAGCACCTAGGGGGCTTTTGTCATTATTTCAGTGTGAAAGGCTGGAGGCCTCAGTCCTGGTGGTGTCAGTGAGGACACAGAGTGCAGTGGACACTATTGTGTCTGGCTCAAAACCCCTTCACCAGGCCAGTGCAGCCGTGCCCCAGCTACTGTGCGCCTAGGCTGCCAACAGCCCACAGCCTTACCCTTTTCTGGACGATTGCACCAGATAAAATGGGAGCTGCATCACTTGGGGTATTTTGATCCCCTCCTGAGGCCCACCAGCGATGACTGACTGGAATAGGGTTTAAGAGGTTAGTTACTTTGTCTCAAGGTGGAAGCAGTTCTGTAGTACCATGTATACCTCAGAGCTCCCAGGGCTCCAGGCTAAAGGAAGACTAGTTGAGAGCACATCCTTCCTTCTCCTGCTATAGAAGGTTTCCTTGAATCTTTTCCTCTTGTAGATCATTTTTATTAAAATTCTCATATCATCCTCTGAATCTAGGGAAATCAAACTAACATGGAGACATATAGAAGATTTTGAAGAATATTTTTGAATTCTAAACAAAAGAACTTGATACAGGATGAAGATGAGAGAGAGAGAGAAGTCACAGATGAAACTTGGGCCCTGGCTTAGATCACTGGATGGCAGGGAGAGAGAGAAGATTAATAAGGTTTCAAATATGTTGAATGATGTTCAAGTCTCAATGTAGTATCAGATATTCCACATATAGGTGATCCTGGGACCTATCCTCAGAAACAAGACCTGGAGGCAAGGCACAGAGGCAGAACAGTGGTTGGCAGGGGTTGGAGGAATGGGCATAACGGAGAGATGTTGGTCTAAAAGCGCAAAGTTTCAGTTCAACAAGATACATAAAGTTCTGAAGATCAAATGTGCAGTCCGGTGATTATAGTTAATATTAATAATGTAATGTATACTTGAAATTTACTAAGAGAATAGATCTTAAATCTTACAGAAAAAAAAACTGCCTATGTGAGGTGAGAGCTACGTCAACTAGCTTGATTGTGGTAATCATTTTCAGTGCATACATATATCAAAACATCATACTGCATACCTTAAATATATGCAATTTTTATTTGTCAGTATGACTTCAATAAAGCTAAGAAATATTAGAAATTAAATTGTGTGATGTAATTATTTTATAATATGTAGTTGATTTTTTTATTGTAAAGATACTAATACCCGTCTTATTATTCTAAGTGAAGTAACTCAGGAATGGAACACCAAACATCGTATGTTCTCACTGATATGTGGGAGCTAAGCTATGAAGACGCAAAGGCATAAGAGTGATATAATAGACTTTGGGGACTTGGGGAGAAGAGTGGGAGGGAGTTGAGGTATAAAAAACAACAAGTCTGGTGTAGTGTATACTGCTCTGGTGATAGGTGCACCAGGATCTCACAAAGCTCCACTAAAGAGCTTACTCATGTAACCAAATACCACCTGTACCCCAATAACTTATGAAAAAAAAAATTTTTTAATGGGTTATACCAAGAAAAAAAGATTCTACTATTTGTGATTAGTATCTTTCTAAATCCAAACTGCTCGTGAAAAGCATAATATATTAAGTGTAGTTTAACATATTAAACTTCTCTATGACAGTTGATGGAATTATTAATGCTAAGTCAAAGTACAGAAACATTCAGGAATGAGCTGGATATGGATGATAGAGCTGGAAGTCGAGGCATAGTGGTCTGAGGAACACAGATTCAGGGATACAAACAGGAATGGAGAATGAGCTATCTCTGATAACAGCTTTTAATCTTTTTAATTCCATGAGTAATAGAAGGAAATAAAAATGCATGGAAAAAAGTTAAACTCACATAAATGATGAAGTGCACTGTGCATAAGTCATCTTTATTAAGGCTGTTTACCTAATGATCATCTCTAAGACCACCTGTATATGCTCAATGTGGAACCCTTATGAAAGTTTTAACAAGCATTACCAGCTTCATTGACAACCTTTCTATTCAAACTGTCTGTTCATCTTTATTAATTTCTTCGCTACTCTAGAATGAGTCAAAAGACACTCTAGAGTTATCCCAGGGATCTCTCCTGGATCCATCTTCTACCCACCGCTCTAAACTTTCTTGGGTATATTCATGCAGGTACCTGTCTTGGTGACTTACGAGTGATTTTGCCTTTCTGCCAGATTGAAGTTTCAATCGCCTTTGGATAACAATTCTGGTTTTGTCCTTGGATGCTATGTATCTCAGATTTTCTCATAACTTTACCTTGCTACACATCCCTGTTCCCATTCTGGCGCCAAAGTCTAACGCCTAGGGACCCATCATACACCTTTTGATAAAGGAGAAAAAACTAGATCTTTCATGCTTTGAAGAGTATTACAATTGCCAAATCATGAAAATTTACTTAAAAGTTTAAATAAGCCAGGCACAGTGGCTCATACCTGTAATCCCAGCACTTTGGCAGGCCAAGGCAGATGGATCACTTGAGGTCAGGAGTTCGAGACCAGCATGGCCAACATGGCAAAAACACATCTCTGCTAAAAATATAAAAATTAACCAGGCATGGTGGCACATGCCTGTAGTTCCAGCTACTCAGGAGGCTGAGGCAGGAGAATTGCTTGAACCCATAAGGCGGAGGTTGCAGTGAGCTGAAATTGTGCCACTGCACTCCAGCCTGGGTGACAGAGTAAGATTCTGTCTCAAAAAAAAAAAAAATTTAAGTTTAAATAACAATAATGTTCAAATTTTTTTCTATAAAACCACTTCTGAATAATTGTTCATCCTCTATCTTCAGTGAAAGGATTAATCAGATTCCAGTGCATAATAGTAAAATTAAATGAAATTATAACATTAGTTTTTACAGAATCTTTTAATAAATTGTGTTCTTTTCATTTTTAGGCTTTACAATAAAAAAGATAGTTGCAGCTACCTACTACCAACAAAGTATGTAGAATAAGGAGCCATATCTCAATTTATACCTCATTCTGTCACTAACTTGAGATTTGGTCAAATCACACAACATATATGCACTTCATTATCCTGTAAAATGTATTCTAAGAATTAAGGATAAAATTTGGGTGCTAGTTATCAACGTATTGCCTCTCAACTCCAAATACAACCTTCAGTGCCTGCTCGGTAATGAAAATAAGCCCTCTAAGAATTTATTCTCTGCACATAGCCTGCTTTGATGTTAAGTTTTGTCAGTATAGGGAATTGAAAGGGGCATGTCTTCCTGATTTAAATGTTTCTGTTTTCATCTTGCCCTATGTAGCTTCCAGTACCATGTGTGTTTGGTTGGGCAGGGCAGGGGGAGGGAGAGACATTCAGAGGTGCTCACTTCCATTGAGTTTTACTGACAACTTCATGGACAATTTCTCATCGAGTTTCAGTGGCACCTCCGCAGGGAGATTCCAATGAATCATACAGATGCTCCAGCAATCAGTTTTCCAAAACTGTCTATCTGTGATGGGGTAGCCTTGGTCCACCTGCACCCCAGAGGGTTGTTTCCTGCTTGCAGGTCCAGGCTACAGTTCCTCATTTACCAGCCTCAGCCCACCAGCATCCCAGCGGGAGGCTCCCAGCTGGCCAGTCCCAGACCTTTCTTGTGTGTCAGTTTCTGTCCAGCTACCATGAACTAGTTCTGGCCCAAGACTACCCAGTGAACTTCTCCAACATCCAACTGGCAACAACTACACTTCTCCAAAATATTGGAATCTCAGTCTTGGGAAGGGAGCCCAGCTCCCAAATGTGTTCCTCTTTTTTTCAGATGGAATCTTGCTCTGTTGCCAGACTAGAGCTCAGTGGCGCCATCTCAGCTCACTGCAAACTCCAACTCCCTGATTCAAGTGATTTTCCTGCCTCAGCTCCCAAAGAGCTGGGATTACAGGCATGTGCCACCATGCCCAGTTAATTTTCGTATTTTTAGTAGAGACAAGGTTTCATCATGTTGGCCAGGATGGTCTCGATCTCCTGACCTTGTGATCCACTCACCTCAGCCTCCCAAAGTGCTGGGATGACAGGCGCAAGCCACTGCACCTAGACCTGAATGTGTTCCTTTCTTAGATATTCATCTCTCAGTCACAGGGCATTCTTTACTTCTTTATAGTTAATCCCTCAATATAATTAATAATTTTGTGTAAATTTCCACTGCTCAAATCAGGGAAGTTGTGTGATCCCTAACTGATACAGTATGGAAATAACTTAATATAATGCACCCTTGCAGGCATTCGATGAACAGTACATCTTTTTACAATATGACCAATATATAATGACCAACAAAATTTACAAAAGAAAGTGTGTATATATTAAGCCAGAGTCCAAAGTAAAGAAATATTATTAAACATGTAAATTTCAATAATCAGCAGTAACCAACAGCTCATTATATCATAAGATTGTTTTAACATCAATCTAATGTTCTACATTTATGCTTTTTAGCATCTAGAGATGTTTCAAATTTCCAGGCAATTGATGAATACATATTGATTAAAAAGCAATAGTGGGGATGACAAGATATGGAATAAGAGAATGGTAAGCTTTAGAGTCCAAACTTTAGCTTTATGCTTTAGTGACCACCTGCAACATTAGCCAAACCCTTGCTAGAGTCAATATATTCATCTGCAAATCAAGAAGTTTAGATACCTATTACCTCTATGCTGAGTGCTCAACAGTCTTATTTAATCATTACCTGAAATCACTTTTTTTCTCCAAAGCTTCTTTATTGCGCTCTTTACCTCAGCATTTCTGAGTGTGTAGATCAAAGGATTTAACATTGGGACCACCATAGTATAAAATACAGCAACAGCTTTATCAATGAGCAGCGTGGTCACTGGGCGCAGATACACAAATATACAGGGTACAAAGAATAAGACAACTACTGTGATGTGAGAAATACAGGTGGAGAGGGCTTTACGCCTCCCCTCCAAGCTATAGTTCTTTAAAGATCTCAAGATGATCACATAGGATACCACCAAGAGAAGGAAGTTTAATAAGCAGATGAACCCACTGTTGGAAGCAACAAAGAGACCAAGGGTATGAGTGTCCATGCAAACAAGTTTTAACAAAGGGTACAAGTCACACATGAAGTGGTCTATGACATTGGGGCCACAGAATGGTAGCCATACTGTAAAGAGAATCTGAATAGTTGCATGGAGAAATCCTCCCATCCAGGCCATTGCCACGAGGAGAATACACAGGCTGTGGCTCATGATGGCTGTGTAGTGCAGAGGTTTGAAGATGGCCACATAGCGGTCATAGGCCATCACTGTCAGCAGGATGATCTCAGTAGCACCAAAAATGTGTTCTGCATAGGCTTGAGCCATACACCCATTAAAGGAGATGATTTTCTTCTCATGAAGGGAATCCACAATCAACTTAGGAGCTGAAGAAGAAGAATAAACTGTATCTATCAAAGAAAGGTGGGTCAGGAAAAAGTACATGGGGGAGCTCAGAGCCTGGCTGGTGGTAATGCTAACCACAATGAGCAGATTGCCTGAAAGTGTTATCACATACAGAACCAAAAATACTACAAATGTGACTTTCTGCATTTTGGGGTTCTGTGTAAGACCTATTAAAATGAATTCAGTCACATTCCTTTTATTCTCCATCTATGTAGTGTGGGTGATAAAACCTCCAGGAAGGAATATTTTACCTTTAGAAAAGAGAAAGGAAGAAAAAGAAGCATAATATAATCAAATAGTACAAAACTTTGCCTTTTCAGTACTCTGCCAACTCACAGATGATTACTTCTTTTCCGAAAACTCTCTAGGAATAGGTACCTGTAGACTTCTTTTTTATTTCCCCAAACACATGATTTTTAAGATACCTGTAAACTTCTTTAGCTGATTTCTTAGTTTTTAATTAGCCTGACCTCAAAAATATTCTTAGAAGACATAGGACACCCTGAAGAGAGAGATTTCATTTCCTAGAGGGTACTTGCTGCAAAATTTCACTTGGACATAAATATGATGAATTAATGCAGTCATTAGAGGTACTAGTTTTGGAAACTAACAAGACTTTGAAATGTATATATGAAATGACATGAACTAAAAAAACACAAAATAGTCTGTATATCTTAATTATAATTATGCAAGTATTCTATAGGTTACAAGTTAGTGATAATAATTATAGATTCAGTATTTTAAGATTATAGATTTTATATGTATATTTAATAAAATTAAAGTTCAAAAATTTCACTTATAAAACCTTATGTAGGTTTTGTTTTACCTATGTTAAAACATACGTGTACAAAAAAGTTGATAAGGAAATAATATATTTAAGACATTTACTTCTGGATGTGAAACTATGGGTGATTTTTATTTCTTCATGTTTCTTAGTATTTTCTACAGCTGGCATAACTAATTGTATAGTCAGAAAAGAAATACAGTTTCTATTTTTTTCTTGGAGTCCTGAGGCTGAAATCATAAATGTTTAAATTGAGCAGAATATGTAGAAAAACAAATATAGGGAATTATACATTGGTAGATGATGAGAATCCAGGAAATATCTGGATATAGTTGCTGTAATGTGCTCATGAAATTTTTGTCACCAAGTCACCAAATGGACATAAGGAGAGAGCCTGACTGGACCCTAACTGCTCTGAGAAAATCAGGACAGAGGATGAGGCTGCCATGACTGCCCATAGATCTTTTAGAATCTTTCTAATATAATTTTTAGTCTACGAGTCAAAGATTTTTGATCTCTGGTTTTATACCATCGATATGATAGTCAGTAAGTCAAGTCTGAATAATCAATGTTAATCTGTTTAATATATAGTCTATTTTTATTTACTTAATGAAGGATGTACATTTCATTCAATTAACTTTAAGACAGTACTTAAAACTAAGTTTTGCTATTATTAATTCTCACTGTTTGCTAGATTTCAATTTTTTTTTACCTTTATGTGTTCTTAAAGCACAAAGGCAGTGACGGGTAAGATGAATTGCCCCTGTTACATGTAGGTATGATACCTGATGAGGTACATGAAAAGGTAACATCTTCCTGGTGATCCTGCAAATGCTTCATTGAGAAGCTAGCCTAAGAGCTCCAAGCTCAGGATCATGGTCTCCCTTCTGGATAGCCCGTGCTCCAGAGAATCCTTTCAGGGATGAGAACTCTTGAGAATAAGGTTGAATGCACTTACCTAATTGCCAACTTTTCCCTAGAGGAGATGGCCTTTGAAAGAACCAACAATCAACTAATGTTTTTACAACTTCCTGAAGGTCTATGCCAAATGCAGACCTTTTCTTCCTGATCAAAACCAGACAGAAAACTCCAAACTTGACTCATTCATTTTCATTATTTCACTTAGTAGTTCAATTTCTTGCTTATCTTGAAGTAATTAGAATATATTTAAAGAACAGTTCTTTTTTGCAATTTTCATCTCCTTCCTATTTTCCTACAGACACAAACATACAAACAGGACAACTCAGTCTCATGTCAAAATTGACATCTTTAATGTTCACTGTTAATTGGCAGATCAAGCACAGGATCAGTTTCTTTTTCTGTCCTAGTCCAAATACCAATAGTGTGCCTATTACCACTTCAATCTTCTAATACCCATATTTTTACAGAAATTAGAAATGGAGAAAAGTGTCAACTTAGAAAAAAGACCTTGATATCCCATAAAAGGGCCCTCAGACTGCAATTGAGAGGTAAGGACATAAACCAACTTCTTCCCAAACAGAGAAACTTTTGTTAGTTTTTAAATTTCACATACTCATTTTGAAATGCAGACTTTTACTATAACTCTGCTTTCCCCCATTCTTACTTTCTAGCATGCAGAGATTTATTTTTATACTCTGTACTTCCTATAATAATTGTTCATTTTATTGAGTGCTTGACATGTACTTGGTGCTACAGTAAATGCTTTACATGCATTTTTTCACTTAATTCTCACAACAGTGCTTTGAAGTTGGTACACAATTATCCATATTTTAAAGAAAAGTAAACTGTGATGAAAAGAAAAACAACTTGCCCAAAATTATAGTTTAAAAAAGAGAGAGAGAAGCCTGTATTCAAGCATAAGATGTCTGCCTCTAGCTCTTCAGCACTTAACCAGTGCTTCTCCAGTATCAGTCCAGTTTACTTCTGGGACTCAGCATTGCCAGAGTTTGGACAAGTGCACTAGTACGCAAAGCTACCACCTGTGACCATAAGAAATTAATGGCATTCCTTTTGCTAAGCTAAGAAATGCAGAGTCAGATGTAATGAGTTCAAGGGTCCAGCTGGACAAGACTCTAGAATTGTTACATATTAAACATCCTCAGGCACCTTGCTACATCAACTTGTCTGTACTTTAAAGATGAAGAAACTGAAGTCTCAAGAGGTAACGTCCAAGAAAACACAGCTAATTTATTTGTGACAGAGAATAATAAGAAAGTCCAGGTTTAATCATGCCTGCCCAACACAGTGAGGTTTTTCTATCACATCTGGCCTTCCTTAACATACCTTAATACGAATGTAGACAAGAAAAAAATCACCCTACAGTGACAAAATCAACTTTCATGTCTTATCTTTTCCAATACCTGTCTTGATTGTCTAAGAAAGAGGGCTAAGTCTGAGTTCAGAGATGCAGAAATTCAGCCATGAGACTACATCCATTGTAAAAGAAACAAGTTCTCACCTGGTTAAAACAGTATCTGAGAACACATGAATAGAATCAAAATAAAAATTATCTCTAAGCCTGCAGTTTAACATAGATTCCCAATTACAACAGAGGGTACACTCTTTACTTGCAGATCCTGTATTTTAATGCATTTGCCTTTTGGATTCCAGTCTTAGAGCTGACGTTTTTCTTTGAAAAACAGAATCCAAATTCTCTCCTTCTCTTCCTTCCCATACTGACCTGTCCTGAGCTCAGTGAAGGTCACACACCCTGTCAGCTCTACTTTAAATTTGCCTTTCTTTATTTTCAGTTGTTTCTTACACCTCCTCCTCCTAATACAAGGTGAAATTTTCCCTCTTTTTGATCCCTGGAGACTTTCAAAGTTAGAGTATTATTTCAAGGAAATGAGTGATTGTACAAAAGCCAATCTCTGTTTATGTACATAAATCACTACATCATATGCCCTACCCCTGGAGGAAACCTTTAGTGACACATCCACCTACTGCACTCTCTTCACACTTAAAAGCCTAGATATTGACTCAGGAATCCATAAAATGTTAACCTTTTCCTGATAAATTGTAGTTATATCAATACACAGTGAGGAGAATAAATATTTCTGCCAATTTTCCTAAAACATTTAGAAGTCATTGTCCATCAAATATCGGATGTAATACTTTAATGATTTTAATTACAAACCCCTTGGGAGAAAGAAGAAATGTAAGGAACTGGATTAAAAAATAAGCAATTTTAGGTAACTCACTGTGATTGCCTCTATAGTTTAGGAGAATGGCCAATGTATTCAGAAATACAAAGTAACCATTATATGCACCTGTTCAAACAGCATGTTATATAATGTATATACCCAAGACTCCACTGACCGGACAATTTTACAAAAAGCACAGAATGTCAAGATGACAGCAATTTCTCCAAATGGATTCAGCAAGCATTTTCAAAGCTCCAGTGCCTTTGAAGTTCAAGTTAAAAAGAAAGAAAATGTTAGTTGAATTTGAAACCCAAAGTCCTTAGTTACTAAAGAGTATCTTCAGATCTTCTCCGGCATCTAGATCTATATTATAGAACAAGGGACACAAATATTCTAACAACACCCCCTCTCTTGTTCAGCCTTTAAAATAAGAAAAACAGCTTCTCTTGAATCATAGTATTTAGAGAAGATACTAAGAACATTAAAGGATCTATCATTATATGTAAGCCTTTGCCCTCCCAGGGATTAATTATCTCTGTTTTTTAAGATTTTTCCTTAGAAACAGATATTTGGGAGTATTCATTATTAATAACACATCTTCACCTGATTAGTTCTTTTCCCTGCCTTTTTTTTTCTGTGATGGCATCTCACTCTGTCGCCCAGGCTGGAATGCAGTGGTATGATTTCAGCTCACTGCAACCTCTGCCTCCTGGATTCAACAAATTATCCTGTCTCAGTCTCCTAAGTAGCTAGGATTACAGGCATGCACCACCACACTTCGCTAATTTTTTTGTATTTTTAGTAGAGACGGGGGTTTCACCATTTGGCTAGGCTGGCCTCGAACTCCTGACCTCGTGATCTGCCCACCTCGACCTCCCAAAGTGCTGGGATTACAGGCGTGAGCCATCACGCTCGGCCCCTGTATTTTAATCTATTAACATCCTACATCCCCAGCCTGGAATATTATGCAATAGAGGACTCCTTTTTTAAGCCCTTAGGTATCATGAAGGATCCTAAATGCTTGTGGATAAAAAATGGGGTTTCATTCAGGCTAGATATCTCTGAGGAAGTTTCTTCACTGTCTGAGGTCACAGAGGAGGCTGAGATTCTGAATCAACCTCTCAACACATCAGGATACATTCCATCCATAGAAATGAACCTTGAAACTTGGAAGTCTAGAAATTCCACCAGCCATTCAATGGAAAAAGCCTCACCTAGGCATACAGACTTCAAATTTTCTTCCCACATAATTTTCAGGACAGCGAAAATTTGCAAACCAAATATGTTTTGCCAACTTGCAAACATATAGCAATTACTCTGCAGTCTGAAGAACAGGATGCTGCTTAAATAACATAAGAGTTGTAACTGCTGCTATCTTTTAAAACATGGGTAAGCAGTGAATGGAGAACTAAGAAAAATAGCAATAATAGCAGCTATCATTACTGAACACTATGACTTCTATTCTATTGACATGGTGTATTACATTGATTGGTTTTCATATAGTGAAACAACCTTGCATTCCCAAATAAATCGCACTGAGTCATGATGTATAATTCCTTTCATAGGCTACTGGATGCCGTTTGCTGGACTTCTGTTGAGAATTTTTGTATTAATATCTATTTTTCTAAGAGATGGTTGCAGTTTTTTCTTATGATATCTTTGTTTGATTTTGGTATCAGGGTAATACTTGTATCATAGAATGAATTGGGAATTGGTCTCTTCTATTTTTTAGAAAAAATTGTGGAGGACTGGTATTAATTCTTACTTAAATGCTTAATAAAATTCACCAGTAAAGCCATCTTGCCCTGGGTTTTCTTTGTGATAAATATTTTTATTACTAATTCAATATTGTTACTTATTATAGTGTATTCAGATAATCTATTAAGTCGACTTCAGTGGCTTGTGTCTTTCTAAGAATGTATTCATTTTATCTAAGTCATATAATTTGTTGCATGTGATGACTTATAGTATGCCTTATAATCCTTTTTATTTTTGTCAGGTCAGTAGTAATATCCTTCTTTCATTCCTGATTTTAGTCATTTGAGTCTTCCATTTCTTTTCTTCTTTGGTCAGTCTAGCTAGAGATTTATCACTTTGGCAATCTTTTGTAAAAATCCCCTCCCGTTTTGTTGTTTCTCTGTTCTCTGTTCAATTCTCTAATTCATTTGTTTTTGCTTTAATGCTTGCTATTTCCTTCCTTCTGCTTGCTTTAGGTTTAGTTTGCTCTCATTTTCCAATGTCTTAACGGGGGAAGGTAAAGGGATTGATTTGAAATCTGCCTTCTTTTTTAAATATACACATTAACAGCTACAGATTTCCCACTAGGCATTGATTTAGATACATTCCATAGGTTATGTTATGGTGTTTTCATCTTCACTTATCTCAAAGTATTTTCTCATTTCCCTCATGATTTCCTCTTTGACACTCTGGTTATTTTAAAATGTGTTTTTTAAATTTTACATATCTGTGAATTTCCCAAATTCCTCCTATTATGATTTGTAATTTCATTGCATTCTGGAGAACATACTTTGTCTAATTAATTCTTTTAAGTGTATTGAGTCTTGTTTTAGGTTACATATGGTCTAACCTCAAGAATGTTGCATGTGCACCTGAAGAGACTGTATATTCTGCTGTTGTTGAAGAGAGCACAGTATAAATGTAGTTAGGTGTACACCTAACAGAGTATTGTTATGTATAGTTGCTTATAGCATTGCGTTAAGTCTTGTTTTCTTGATGAACTTCTGCCTAGCTGTCTACCCATTATCAAAAGTGGGATATCAAAGTCTCCACCTATTGTTGTTGAATTGTCTATTTCTCTTTTCTACTGTGTGAGTTTTTATGTCATATATTTTGGGGCTCTGTTGTTGGATGCATATATGTCTATAATTATTACAGACATTATAACATGGATTAGCGCCTTTATAAAAGGTAAAATCCCTAGAGATCTCTTGCCCCTTCCACCATCTGAGATTATAGCAAAATGGCTACCTAGAACCAGGAAATGGAGCCTTCTGCCACATACCAAATCTACCAATGCCTTGATCTTGGACTTCCCAAGCCTTCAGAACTGTAAGAAATAAATTTCTGTTGTTTATAAGCAGCCCTTGGTAAACTGACTAGTATACCGTTATGAAATGTCTTCTTCCTCTCTGATAGCAATTTATGTCTTAAAGTTCATTTTGTCTGATATTACTATTAGTTAAAGTATAACCATTCAGCTATCCTTTGCTTACTGTCTGTGTGGTTTATATTTTTTTCACACTTTTGCTTTCAACTTATTTAGGCCTTTGAATCTAAAGGATGGCTCTTGTAGACAACATATATTTGGATTAGGTTTTTATATAGAGTTCCGATTAACACCAATTTAAATAGAATAGTATGTAAGAATAGCGCTCCTACATAGCTCTATTTCCTCCCTTCTACTTTGTGTCGTTATTGCCATACAAATTACATCTTTACACATTTCATATCCATCAACACATATTTATAATTATTGCTTTATGCTGGTGTCTTTTAAATCAGATAAGAGGAAAACAAGTAACACACTAAAATATGTAAATACTGTCTTCTATATTTACCTATGTAGTTATGTTCACAAGAATTTTTGCTTTCTTCATGTGAATTCAAATTATTATCTGGTGGAATTTTATTTCAGCTTGAAGGACTCCTTTAGTATTTCTTAAAGAGAAGACCTCCGAACAATAAAGCCTCTCAGTTTTTGTTTGCCTATAAATATCTTAATTTCTCCTTCATTTTCAAAGGGTAATTTTATTGGACAGGGAATTCTTGTTTGACAATCTTTCCCTTTGTGTACTCTGAATATATTATCCCACTGCTGCCTGACCTTTATCATTTCTGACAAGAAATCAGCTGTTTAGCTAATGAGAATCTCTTAGATATGATGTTACTTTTCTTTCGCTGTTTTCAAGATTCTCCCACTCTGTTTGGTTTTTGATATTTTGATTATGATCCCATAATCTCTTTGAATTTTTCTTACTTAGAATTTGAGGAGGTTTTTGGATGCATAATATTTGAAGAAATTTTAAGCCAACATTTTTTTTCAAATATTCTTTCTGCCCCTTTCTTTCCTCTATCTCTGGAAACCCCACTGTATATATGTTTGACAGTGCTTGATAGGTCTCTGGGGTTCTGTTCATTGTTTCTTCCTTCCTTTCTCTTTCTGCTCCGAAGACTGGATGATTCCCATTGGTCTTCCCAAGGTCACTTATTCTTTATTCTGCCTACTCAAATCTGCTACTGAGTTCCTGTAGTGAATTATCATTTCAATTATTGTACTTTTTACCTCTAGAATTTTCAACTTTTTATAATTTCTCTTTATTGAAATGATCTATTTGTTGAGAACACATTCTGATAATTTTCTTTAGTTCTTTATATATAATTTTCTTTATTTTCTTAAATATATTTGAAATAGCTAATTGAAAGTCTTTGTTTAGTAAGTCTGAAGTCTGGTTTTTCCCAGAGACAGTTTCTACTGACTGCGTTATTTCCCTATATATGGGTCATACTTTGTTTTCTTCACGTATCATATTTTTCTTGTTGAAAACTATAATATACATATATATACATGCCTATATAAAAGTATACATATGTGTGTGTGCACACATACACTATGGTTAAAAAGTTTGTGCCCTTCCAAAAATTCACATGTTAAAACTTAATCTCCAATGTGAAGGTATTTGGAGGTTGGGGCTTTGAGAGATGATTAGATCATGAAAGCAGAGCTCTCACTAATAAGATAGGGACCCTTATCTAAGAGATCTCTCACCCCCAGAGAGATCCCCTGCTACTTCCTCCATGTTAAATTATTATAACAAGAAGATGATCACCTAGAATCAGAAAGTAGATTCTTACCAGACACCAAATCTGCTGGTGTCTTGATCTTGTGCTTTCCAAATTTCAGAACTTCAAGAAACAAATTCCTATTGTTTATAAGCCACTCAGTCTATGGTATTTTGTTATATCAGCCCAAACAGACTAATACGATGTGACAATCTTGGAAATCATATTTCTTTTCATCTCCAATGTTTATAATTGTTACTGTTCATTGTTTAGTTGTTCATGGGATTAGCATTTTTAAACTAATTTTAAGAGACATATTATTTTCTTATATGCAGTCACTGAAGTCCCTGCTCAATAAGATTATTGATAAGTTAATGATTATACAGAGATATCTTTGAACCAATAAGTCTTACAGTCTTTGCTGACGGATTCTATGTATGTCTTGGGGTATGGCTTCACTACTCAGCCAGATAGCTTAAAACTCTACCTTAGCCTTCATATCCTGCTTTCACAGGGCCACACGGTAAGCCAGAGGTGAGAGCTTATGGCTTTCCTAGGTCTTTCTTGAACATGTGCAGAGTACTGAGCATATGCACAGTCCTGGTATTCATTCCTCAGTTTTGTATTTAAGCCTTTTGGTTAGCCTGTTGTTTTCCCTAACTTAATCCATTTTCTAAAGCCACTACAATGTTTAAGAATTGCCTCTGATGGTTTTTGACAAATTTCTCCAGGAAAAGTGCTCCAAGTCAAGTCAAATAAAGACAGTCTTGTGAGTTAGGTCTCCCAGGGAGTGACCACATAGGTCAAATAATAACAATTATCTGGGAAAGGGGCTTTGAAAAAGTTCCAATCTCATTCTGTCCTTCCCAGTGGTTGCCAGGCTGTTGGTTATCAATGTGATTGCAGGCTGTTGTTTTTCAAGAATACAGAGAAACTCTGAAGGGAAAATTAAAAGCAGTGTAAATTAAAATGCCAATAACCCTCCTTGTTTTTGAGAGTTAGCTATTTTTCTGTCATAAATACTCTTGGACTGATACAAGCTTTTGCTTAATTTCCAGAATTCTGAAAACATTGACTCTGACCATTCTTTCCAGTATTCTCATTGCTCTAATGAAGGAGAGAATTGTAAAAGTTTTTACTACATTTTTGTAACTAGCATTGACCTGCTATGCACTTTATGCTAGGATTCATGCCCAATTTCAGTGTTTGAAATACATTAACTTTAATTTCAACTATATTTCTGAAAGTATATATTCTTAGTCTCAATTTAAAGAAACAGCCACAGGGAAAATGTAGTATAGAAGGCTCCACTGATTGTCTCATGCCCTACTACCTGCCAGGATATTTAACAACTACATACAGAGAAAACACACCTTCATAAGAACCAAAAATCCGGTGGCCACCCATAGTACCTGGTAGAGGCTCCTCTACCTTTGGAAATGGAAGGGAAGAATGGGAAGAACTGCATCTTGTGGTTTAAGTGGTGGCGTAGCCATAGTATAATAGAATAACAAGTAGTCTTCTAAGGTTTTTGACCCTAATCCCTGACTCCCAGATGGCACTTCTGGACCCACCCAGGGCCTGGTGAAATTGCCATCCTGAAAAGAAGGACACCGGTATGGCAGGCTTTGCCACCTGCTGGTTATAGATCCCCAGGGCCTTGAATGAACACTTCCCCCAGAAAGTGGTCACAGCAGGCCTTGAGCAAGACCCTGTGCTATAATTGGTTTCAGGTCTAGCCCAGTGAATTCATAGAGGTGGTGGCCACATCCACCTCCATTATTAGGTGGCTCACAACAGAGGGAGAGAGACTCCATCTGAGAGAAGTAAGGGAAGAGAACAAAAGTCTCTGCCTGGTAATCCAGAGAATTCTCACCGATCTTGTCTAAGACCATCAAGGTGGAACCTCTACAGGTCTGCTTTATGCAGTTGTCTTTCAAATCAGATAAGAGGAAAACAAATAACAAGCCAAAATATGTAAATACTGTCTTCTATATCTATCTATGTAATTATTTTTACCAGAACTTTTGCTTTCTTAATGTGAATTCAAATTATTGTCTGGTGGAATTCTATTCAGTGTTACTGGGCTTGTGGTGCCTACTAAAGTATATACAGCTTAGATTACAACATCCAAGTCCTTTGAAATATCTGGAAAGCCCTTCCAAGAAAGATGGGTACAAACAAGCCCAGAACATAAAGGCTATAATAAATGCCCAACTCTTCAATGCCCAGACGCAGATGAACATCTACTAGCAACACCACCATCTAGGAAAACAAGATCCCACCAAATGAAATAAATAAGGTACCAGGGACCAATCCTAAAGAAATAGAGATATGTGACCCTTCAGACAAAGAATTTAAAATTGCTATTTTGAGGAAACTCAAAGAAATTCAAGGTAACATAGAAAAGAAATTCAAAACTCTATCAAATAAATTTAACAAAGAGATTAAAATAATTTTAAAAGAATTAAACAAAACTTCTGGAGCTGAAAAATGCATTTAGCATACTGATGAATGCTCCAAAGTCTTCTAATGGCAGATCTGATCAAGCAGAAGAAAGAATTAGTGAGCTGGAAAACAAACTACTGGGGAAAAAAAGATACAGTCAGAGGAAACAGAAGAAAAAAGAATACAAAACAATGAAGGACACATACAGGATCTAGAGAATAGCCTGAAAAGGGAAAATCTAAGAGTTAACTGGCCTTAGAGAGAAGGTAGAGAAAGAGACAGGGGTAGAAAGTTTATTCAAAGGGATAATAACAGACAACTTCCCAAACCTAGAGAAAGGTATCAATAACCAACTATAAGAAGATTATAGAACACTGAGCAGATTTAACCCAAAGAAGATCACTTCAAGGCATTTAATAATCAAACTCTCTGAGGTCAAGAATAAAGAAAAGATCCTAAAAGCAACAAGACAAAAGAATCAAATAATATACAATGGAATTCCAATATGTCTTGCAGCAGACTTTTCAGTGGAAACCTTACAGGGCAGAAGAGAGTTGTATGACATGTTTAAAGTAATAAAGGAAAAAGCTTTTACCCTAGAATAGTATATCTAGAAAAATATCTTTCAAGCATGAAGGAGAAATAAAAACTTTTCCAGACAAACAAAAGTTGAGAGATTTTATTAACAGCTGACCTGTCCAACAAGAAATGCTAAAGGGAGTAACTATTTCAATCAGAAAGAAAAGACGTTAATGAGCAATAAGCAATTACCTGAAAGTGTAAAACTCACTGGTCATAGAAAGTACACAGAAAAACACAGATTATTATAACACCGTAACTGTGGTATGTAAACTACTCTTATCCTAAGTAGAAAACTAAGCAATGAACCAATCAAAAATAATAACTGCAACAACTTTTGAGGACATAGTACAATAAGATATAAATAGAAGCAACAAAACCTTAAAAAGCGGGGGGCAAAGTTAAGATATAGAGTTCTTACTAGTTTTCTTTTTGCTTGTTTGCACAAACAAGTGTTGTTATCAGTTTATAATAATGGGTTATAAGACAGCATTTGCAAGCCTCATGGTAACCTCAAACCAAAGAACATACAATGGACTCATAAAAAATAAAAAGCAAGAAACTAATCATATCACCAGAGAAAATTATCTTCACTAAAGAAGGATAGGAAGGAAAGAAAGAACTGAGACAGGAGCTAGACAAAAATTATTTCTTTTCTAACAAAGAACAGCATGAAAAATCAAGCTGCAGACATAGAAAAGCAAGTTGCCAGCTTGCATGGGTAAATGCTGGCAGCTGTGCCAATACGAAAAGGCTACCTGGGGACTAGGCACATTCAACACGGAGGCTCCATCTTCCCTTTTCTTTGTCAATCACACGTGCGGTAAAGAAGCAGGCAACATGGCACCGACCAGGTAGAAAATCCATTTGTATAATAAAAGATTAGAGTGGGCGGCCAGCTTCTTCACATGCTATGTAAATAGCACATCTGATCCAACCAATCTTTTGGGCCCTATGTAAATCAGACACCACCTCCTCAAGCTCATCGATAAAACTCCATGCATTTCACCACAGAACTGAAGGATCCACTCCGGAGTCCCTCTGTCTTTGCAGAAGAGAGAGCTTTTCTCTTTCCTCTCACCTATTAAACCTATGCTTTAAACTCACTTCCTGTGTGTCCACACCCTCGATTTCCTTGACATGAGACAATGAACCTAGGGTATTTACTGGAGACAAACAACGCTGCTTCACTTTGGGGCTGCATCTGGGATGCAGGTGTAATCGTCAGAAGAGTGAGTATAGGAGTGGACCCCAACTCTGTCCTTAAATTTTGAGGCTCTTAGCCTCCATTTTTAAATCAAATCAAACCAAAGACTGGGCCCCTGTCAGCCATTTAAAAACGGTTAGAGTGACTGCCAGCCTTCTAAGACCAGGGGACAAGCTTGCCGGGGAGAACATGGAGAATCCCCCAGTGCCCTGGGGTTGCTGGGCATATTGCCTAGGTTTCAAACCAGTTTCCCTTCATGAAGGACCCAGGTGTCACATGGGGCTGAAAGAGGCCCTGGAGCGACTGAGAATTTCTGGCCAGGACTATGTCCTGCTGTTATCTGAAGGCTTCTGGACCAACCCCAGCCTTTGACTGCCCGACCAGCCATCAACAATAAGATCTCAGCCTCCCTGTCACAAATTTCCTCCTTTCCTATCTGCAATTGCCATGTCTCCTATCATCTCACTGTACGCAATGCTCTGGAAATTTTTACAGTCCAGGGAAATAGTCCTGTTAGGAAAGATCAGCAAATGCCATAGTAACTGGAAATACAGCTCAAGGGAATGCTGTTTTTGTGCTTTTCTAGGAAGAGAGGGTCTTCCCCTCATCCCTCACAGTGAACATCTCTGCGCTAGGCCTGGAGAGCACATGGTATCTCAAGGTCCATAGCGTCACCTAGCGGAATAGGAATCCTCTCCATGAGGCACATTGCTGGCCCTTTGCTGAAACACTTCCCGATTCTCCTCCCTTTTTGTGCTCCTGTACTAGACACCAAGCTTTATGCCTTTTCTGTGAAAGGGAGAAACTCTTCCTTCAACAAGGATGAGGGAAATGTCCTCTGAAACCGAATTTTAGTCTCAATAGTGTCCCATCAGCAGGAAAACCACCATTTGGTCCCTACATTCTTTTAAAGCTCCTACTCTGCCTCCAATTAAAATGGTACTTCCATAGTAAGGAGACTTAAGGGTAAACACTTTGGCATGAGCCATAATAGCAGGATCTAGAGTTCAATCTAATACACGCCCTCCATTAAAGGGGCCTTGCCCAAATACAACTATTACACAGTCTTTCTCAAGATCTGTCTGTCTGGAGCCACACAGGCCACGTACATCTAAGAAGTCAAAGGGAAATCATAAACAGAAGACTAGAGTCACATGAGTAACTGTGATTAATCCCAATTGCTTAGTTCCTCCACCTCCATGGCTGCGGGTCACGCCTTCAACTACAAACAGCATGTTGAACAAGGCGCTGGGGCCCCAGGAACCAAGGAGGGAAAACAGTAGTGGGTAAACCCCCACTGTCTTCCCCTCCATCTTGGGTCACACCAAAAGGAAGGAGATTAAAGGGATGCTTTTTTTCTGGCTTCTCTTTCTAGATGGGTAAAAAGCATCTCCAACCTGTACTCCTCTGAAGTGCATTGTGAAGCACTGGGATTCCTTTGGCCCTGAGACTTTGAAGAAAATCATTTTATTTTGCACAAGGGCATAGCGTCTTTATGAGATCTTTGCAAGCACTGCACAATCGACTCGGCTCTTTTAGCAGTCCTACCAGGTGGGCCCAATGGGAATGATTCCCCCAAACTAGAGAAATAACCCCCAGGAAATTCTCAAATGCAACTTCCAGATGCCCCAGCTTTTCCTGTTCCCCATATTCACATCATCAGCTACTCCAGTTCTACCACACAAACCCTTAGACTTTTCTATGGTATTTTTCCTTCCTCCTTTCATGGTTTAAAATGGCTCCTATCTCTTCTTTTATAATGTTCCTCCAAACTTGGAAAAGTTAATTTCCCCAAACTTTAAATTGCTTGGCTAAAAGTTGAGCTCAAGGGGAGGGAACCCAGAAACATGACAGGCCAGCAAAAGGGTAAAAGTTTGTTTTTTTTTTAACCAGTCAGATTTTGGCTTCTCTCTCCCTGTGCAAACCAGTAAAAGGAATAATAAGAATCACTATTTACATTTTCTGCAAAATTTTAATGAAAAACTATTTGTAAGGTTGGTCTCAAGCTGTAGCCAATCTGCTGTGCTTTGTGTGTCTTTCTGTATGGTTTTGTTAAAAGAAAGCATATCTCAGCCTAGGATAGAAGTCTAGGACCCCAAAAGTCTGCTGTTGAACCCAGCCCCAACAAAATGGTCAGTAACAAACTTTGCTGCAGGCCTCTACCTTGTTTTATGTCTTTGGGAACATGACCTGTAACCATGTGGCAATACTACATTTTAGTCTCCACCATTTTACAGTGGTGGCCCAGATCCAATTCTGGCTTGGGAAATGAATACTTTTATCATTTGCTGATTCTCTTCCCCCTTCATGAAAAACTTCTATCTGCCTTTCTTAAATCTTCCTCTCTTTAAGTTGCCTTTAAATGTTCTAGATTTTGCAACGGTGTGACAGCCCAGTGGGTTCGCCTAGCATGCTGCCTAGACAAAGCTGATTTATCAAAACAGGGGAATTGTAGTAGAGAACGAGTAATTCACACAGAGCCAGCTGTGTGGGAGATGGGAGTTATGTTGTTGCTCAGATGGGTCTCTCCAGGCATTTGGGGAGCAGAGTTTTTGGGGACAGCTTAGTAGTGAGGGGAAGCCAATGAGCCAGGAACACTGACTGGTAGAGTCAGAGATTAAATCATAGGGAGTCAAAGCTGTCTACTTATGCTAAATCAATCTGAGGGCCACCAAATCAGATAAGCCAGTTTATCTGGGTGATGCCAGTTGATCCAACAAGGGCAGGGTTTGCAAAATATCTTAAGCACTGATCTTGGAAGCGGTTTAGGAAGGGTCAAAATCTTGTAGCCTCCAGCTGCATGACTCCTGAGCCATGTTTTCTAATCTCATGGCTAGTTTCTTGGTCTGGTCCCTAGGCAAAAGAGAGGTTTATTCTGAGAAGGGCTGTTACTGACTTTGTTTTAGACTATAAACTGTAAACCAAGCTCCTCCCAGAGTTGGTTCCACCTATGCCCAGGGATGGGTAAGGACAGCTTGGGGGCTGGAAGCAAGATGGAGTTGGTTGGGTTGGATCTCTTCTACTGTCTGTCACCATTTTGCAAAAACAGTTTCAAAAGCCACTTATCGCTCCTTGGAAAACACCTTGTGTACTCATGGTTAAGTCCTAACCTAACTAAGGCTCATTGGTTTCACCTGTGAGGTAACTTTTGGTAAAGTTCAAAAGCTGAAAATCGTAACTGCTTGGTGTGGCTAACGTTGAGTAACAAGGGATTTAAAAGGATTTTCTTAAAGAGCACTCAGCTTAATTAAAAGTGGATATCCAAGTTACAGGTATATTTAAAAGATCTTTATGTTTTTTTCTTCTTCGATCTTGTTTTTCTGAAAAATGTTTTTTCTCAGTCAACTAAATTCCTTTTCTCCATTTTGTTTTGTCACTCTTAATGCATGCATTGCTTAATATACACATGAGGCCCCAGGATAACTTCTGATATCATGAAACTCGTTGGCAAAACAGAAAAGGCACCACAAGTCCCATTTTGGGAGAAATCTGTTTTTCCTCATGGAACTCCAGGAATTAATGGTGGATAGATCCCTCTCAAAATCTGTTTTTGTCTTCCTTAAAAACTGCATGCTCTCCTAGCCCTGCTCTTAAAGGGCCTCACCCAGAGACCAATAATCCAACTAGGGATAAATCTTATAACAACTGAGTCTTTTTCTGTTTGCTGTTAGTTATGTGTACTGCATGTAGTGTCTATAAAATGAACTCTAATTGGCTGACTTAAAGAAAAATGAGAACTTAAATCCAATGTTTTTTAAATGAAAGATAAAATCTGTAATGCCTTTTAGTTCAAGTGACTTTAATTTTTAAAAAATAAAAATACTTTTAAGGATTATTAGTAAAGTACAGGTGTCATTAAAATGCAAATAGGTGGTCTAAATCATATAAGTCAGCTACTAAGTTTGCTAACTGTTTCCATGTAAACTACCTGCTTTACAACTTGGTAAAGCCTGGGGATATACAAAATTAACCATGTCCCTAACTATGCTGGAAACAGTCAAACTTTATCTGTGCCTACTACATAATCAAAACAACTTGCCAGGTTTCACATTAAAGTTAAAAAATGCTGAAAGTGACCATTATAATTTGCAATTTAAACTACTAAAAATAGATTTAGATGCAAGGCTTTTAAAAACATTAAAATATGTTTTCAGTAAAATGCTATAAGAAAGAACGGAAATGTGTACATTTTGCCTAGGGATAAAGGATTGTCTTAAATTAGATATGATAAAGCTGAAGGTTTAAGCAAGTAATTGAAAGATTGTAAAAATTAATCTTGCAAAAAATCCCATGTGTAAATATGAACTAATTTCAAAAGGGTATTTTACTTGGTCTTTTCATAAAATGAGCACTGAAATAAAAGCACAGCACAGTTGTCTTAAGACATTAATGTGCCCTTTAGCAAAAGGATTATAAAAGGTTTATAAAAATTTCACATAATGGTCAAATTGGTTAAGATTAGAAAGAATTGTCTATGAGGTTTCATTTAAAAATTGAGTTCACATTAATAAACTAATACAAGGATAAAATTTGGCTTTGAACAGGATTTTCATGTAATAGTAAAGGTTAATAAAAGGTTCTGCCTTTTTTTATCATTATGGCAAAATTAATGACATGGTAATCTGTAATTCTATTTCATAATATCACGTATTTTAAACCTCTCACATAGGTAATAGGCTTCCTAAAATTAAACCTCAGTTTCAAGGTTGTCTTTCCTGACCTCTGCAGAGGGCCCCTACAGCATTCAAAAGAGAGGTAAACAGGCTTATTTAACACATTTAGGTATGTGAGATTGCCAAAATAATGTTTAATCTTGGAGAGATCCAACATGGCCACGTAGCAGCAGCTCAGGATTATAGCTCCCAGTGAAAGTGCAGAGAGTGAGTGGATGCCACAATTGCAGACGAATTTTTGATGCCTATACACTGGGAGATCCCCGGCGAAGGAGCCACACGGGTCGCCAGCGCGACTCTTTTAGCCGGCGCGGCTGTTTTGCCGGTGCTCTGGCTCGGCGCGCCGCAGTGCGGAGTATACGGGACTGGCTGCCCTTTTAGTCGGGCTCCGCTGGTCCCATCCCCACAAAGAGAGCAGCAATTGGAAGCGCTGAGGACTGAGTTTCACAGCAAGCGCAGCTGAACCCGGGAAGGCCCAGCTCTGTGGGGAACGGGCGCCCCCCGAAGGAAAACTAAAAAACAGAAAAAACTTTATCACCAACAAGCCGGACGTCCACTCAGAGACCCAATCTGAAAGTCGGCAATTACAAAGACGACAGGTGGATAAATCCACAAAAATGGGAAGAAACCAGTGCAGAAAGGCTGAGAACACCCGAAATCAGAATGCCTCTCCTCCTAC
>CAUYQU010079771.1:0-29668 GCA_963574635.1 Cheracebus regulus
GGACCAGCCGAGCCCGACTAAAAGGGCAACCAGTCCCGTACACGCCGCACCGAGAAGCGCCGCGACGGCCAAAAGAATTGCGCTGGCGACCCGTGTTGCTCCTTCTCCGGGAATCTCCCAGTCTGTGGGCATCAAAAATTCATCTGCAATTTCGGCATCCACTCGCTCTCTGCACTTTCACTGGGAGCTACAATCCTGAGCTGCTGCTACGTGGCCATCTTGGATCTCTCTCCGCCCCATTTCACTTTCTTTACACACCTTACATGTTAAACTGTTTCTTTAGTAGTCTGAATTACATGTTACAATGTTAACTCTTAGCAACTTTGACTTTTGGTGAAAATTAAAATCCTGAGCTTACCAAGATTATGTGTAGGTGTGGAGCGCAGGACCCAGACAGAAATGCAGATGTGGTCTGACTCTTTCCAACATCTAACTCCATGTTTCCTAGGCCTTACCTAGCTGTAAAGCAGGCAATTTGTACACTTAAGAGTCACAGTGGCATTTTATGAAGCATTTAGGAGGCCTTTAAATTATGCAACATTTCTTGCATAAATTCCCTTTCATGAATCTTTTCTGGACTTCCACAGACCATCTACAACATGCTTAGACTTTCTGACTTGCCCCAAACATCCCTGTTTTTAAACAACTAGTCATTTTACTTTAGAACAAGAACTTACCATACAACATTCTTTCTTATATAAAATCTCTCTCTCTCTCTTTTTTTTTTTTTAAATAACCTTCATTGCATAGCTAGGGGGCATGGCTAATTCTGCATGTCCTCAAGCATTATCCTGAATCTAATGTCTGCATGTAGATGAACAATTTTTAAAAGTCAAAGAAGCAGTTTATGACCTAAAAATATTTGGTAAACCTACTATATGACCTGCATAATTTAGACCAAATGTTTACATTTTTGAAAATATTTTTATTTTACCAAAAATCTTTATACTGTCTTTACTTCCCAAAGATTACTAAAGTCCCATGAACAAAAAGGAATTACACTTTTAGTTTTCTGATAAAATAGTTGATTTAAGCTCTTATTATTATTAAACCAATTAATAAAAGCTCTTTTAGATATAAACATCACACACACAACTCATATAAACACAGAGACAGACAGAAGATAAAGAACTCATCCCCTGAGCTGGGAATTGAACCCTTAACCTGGGCTACCATTTGAAAAGAGAAAGCAAGGACACGTGGTTACAAGGTCAAGCTCCTCAAAACAGAAGACAAGAGGGAAACCTCATCCAGTTTTTGTCAGAGACCTGCAGCAAAGTTTTTAACTGATCAGTTTGCTGGACTGTCTTGAAAAATGGGCTTACAGGTATTCTAAGCCCATATTATGTCCTAAGGTATCCCTCATTATGACAGAACAATACAGAAGGACACATAAAGCACACTGGATTCACTACAGCTTAAGATTAGCCTTGCAAATCCTTTTTTCTATTAATCAAAACTTTACAGGAGATAAACAGTGGTTTTTTTTACCAGTCATTCAACTGGTTTGCACAGAGAGAAAGGAAAGGAAAGGGAGAAAAGCATTGCCTGAGGCAGGATGGGGAAGGTGAGGTACTCAGGGAGGCCAGAGAAAGTCACACCCATTATAGCTGAAAATGAATCAAAAGTTTCCCCTTTTCCTCTTAGGAAGTTGGTCCCTTTCCTAAGAAGAAAAGGGGAAACTTGAGAGCTGATGGGACGGACTGCTGGAAAAGATGTCTCATGTCCCATGATTCTGTACATGCCCAATCCTGTCACCCACAGCTGTCAGCAAAGAGTGAAAGTCAAATTAATCCAAAGAGAACAGCAGTTAACATCCTGTAGTGCCAAACCCACTCTTAGCTGAAAGGGCCTCCAACCTCCTAAATCTTATAAGAGACTCTAACTCTCCTAAGTGGGGCCTCTAACCCAAGGCTGGAGGTCAAGCATCCTTGCCTTTTATTAAGAGGGGCCTCTAACACACTCTGTCTTAGGAGAGACTCTAACTCCCCTAAGTTGGGCCTCTAACCCAATCCCATTCTTTACCTGGGTATATGCATCCCATTTACCCAAAGTTGGCTAATCAGTGCTGCAGTCTGTTTCCTTTGGGTTGGGAGTTTTCTTCAGTATCTTCCCTTCTGTGGTTCACCAGAAAGATGCTATTGGACCCCACCATTTACCCAAAGTTAGCCTTTGGGTTGGGGGTTTCCGCACTATAGTTCCTTTGTGGTCTTCAGAAAGATGTTACAGGAAAGAGGTCCCAATCAAGACTCCAGGAGAGGCTTTTTGGATCTCACACAAGAAAGAATTCAGTGCAAGTCCACAATGCAAAGCAAGAACAAGTTTATTAAGAAAATAGAGGATTAAAAGAATTGCTACTCCATAGACAGAGCAGTCCTGACAGTTGCTGGTAGCCTGTTTTTATGGTTTTCCTTGATTATATGCTAAACAAGGGGTGGATTACTCATGCATCCCCTTTTTAGAACATAAAGGATAACTTCCTGATGTTTCCATGCCATTTGTAAACTGTCATGGCACAGGTGGGAGTGTAGCAGTGAGAATGACCAGAGGTCACTCTCGTTGCTATCTTGATTTTGGTGGGATTTGGCTGGCTTCTTTACTGCAAACTATTTTATCAGCGAGGTCTTTATGACCTGTATCTTGTGCTGACCCCCTATCTTATTCTGTGGCTTAGAATGCCTTAACTATCTGAGAATGCAGCCCAGTAGGTCTCAGCCTCATTTTACCCAGCTCCTAATCAAGATGGAGTTGCTCTGGTTCAAATGCCTCTGACAGCTTGTCATCTACGCTTTTGACCTACCGGTTATATATCAGCGTTTCCACAGCTGCCTCCTTGGGTTCAATTAATTACAGCAGGTCACAGAAATCAGGGAAACACTTACATTTACTCATCAAAGGATACTTTAAAGGATACAGATGAACAGCCAGATGGAAGAGATGTATAGGGCAAGGCATGTGGGATGGAATTCAGAGCTTCCATGTCCTCTGTGGCAGGCTACCTTCAAGGAACTTCCGTGTGTTCAGTTATCTAGAAGGTCCCCAACCTTGTGTTTTTGGGTTTTATGGAGGCTTCATTACATAGGCATGATTAATTATGTCATTAGACATTGATGATCAACTTAACCTTCAACCCCTCTCCCTTTCCTTGAGGTTGGTAGGGTGAAGATGAAAGTCCCAACCCTCTAATCCTGTCTTGGTCTTTCCCATGACCAACTCTTATCTTGAAGCTATCTAGGGGCTGCCAGGTACCAGTCATCTCATTAGCATACAAAAGACAGTCTTATTACACTGAAGATTCCAATGGTTTTAGGAGTGCCAGTATATATGTGTGTGTGTGTGTACATACACACACACACCATATATATATATATATATATATATATATAAATCACAGTATCACAGTACTAGGCACACCTTTCCCTATCATTAAATATGAGAACAATTTTAATAGTTGCATAGGTATTCTGCAAAATATATACGGGCATACCTTAGTGGAGTTCTTCTCAAATTACAGTCTGCATTAGAATCACTTGGAAGCTTCTTAAAGCAGATTGGTGAGAGTTTCTGATTGAGTAGACCTAGACCTAGGGTTTTACATTCCTTTATTTTTTATTTTTTATTTTTGAGATGAAGTCTCACTCTGTAGCCTAGGCTAGAGTACAGTGGCATGATCTTGGCTCACTGCAACCTCCATCTTTCAGGTTTAAGTGATTCTCCTGCCTCAGCCTCCTGAGTAGAGGGGATTACAGGTGCGTACCACCATGCATGGATAATTTTTGTATTTTTTAGTAGAGATGGAGTTTCTCCATGCTGACCAGGCTGGTCTCGAACTCCTGGCCTCACGTGTCCACCCACCTCAGCTTCCCAACGTGCTGGGATTATAGGTGTGAGCCACCTTGCCTGGCTAGAATTTAGAGTTCTAACAAGTTCCTGAATGCTGCTGATACTGCCCCTTGGAGACCACACTTTGAAAACTACATCTTAGTCTATTTAACCAATTTAGTATATTTATACTTTATGAATCGTTTGTTTGCAAGGTGTAACTCTGCCTAGGAAACCTCTGGGCAATCAAATTCTTACCAGTCACTGATAGGTAAGTGTAAGTGAGTTTATCAGATTAATGAAGACAGTGAATCAATCTCCAAGGTCCCTATATTAGATACATCTTAGGCAGCACCGTAGATCCTCATAGCCTCACTGGCACCTTATTTTGGCCACTGCCCTGGGGACTAATAGAGATCAGGGAGAAGTCAGACCAGCTTTATGCAGGTACAAGAAGCCCAGCCATGACTCACCTCAGGCCTTTACTCCTGCATCTCTGAACATCCACCCCAGAGCTTCTTTGTTGATGTCTTGGTGTGGGATTCCTTGGGTATCCACTAGGCTTTCAGATTGTACGATATAGGGCAGCTAATGCCCCATCCTCATGTTGGCAACCTCCACAATGCTTCCTTGTTTCATCCTCCCTCCATCCATCTCCCTAGAATCACACTTCCCAATAAAGCATTCTGTTTTTAAGTCTTGATCTCAGGCTCTGCTTTCTAGGGCACTGGGTTGATTAACCCCTTTCAGTGCAAAATGTAACTGCAATGCCACTTTCTTCCATGTTTGCTTAGTGAGGGAAAGGCAGGAAGCAAGAGTTCTTAAATTGGGATAGGTGAATCAGGCTTCAGGAGGTCTGTGAACTCTCTCAAAATCATACACGAATCTGTGTGTGTGCATGCATTTTTTTTTCCTGGGACAGTCTATTGCATTCAACAGGTCATCAAAGCAAATAACCAATAACAGAAAAGGGAGAGGAAAGAAAAGGAAAAATTTAAGATCGAAGGCAATGTTTGAGAAGGCAGATAGAAATGGGATACCACATGTAATCTGCCAAGTAGCTGGGGGTGATGGCACCAGGAAGGTGATGGTACCGGGGAAAGGAAAGGTATAGAAAACAAGCAGGAGTATGTAGAGGTGGAAAGTCTTGATACCTTTTTCCACACGTCATAAGGGTCATGGCCAACACTCCTCTAACAAAAGCCAGGTTAAGAGAAAAGCATAGCAAATATATTTAATTAAGATCTATGTGACACAGGAGGCTTCGGAAATGAAGACCAAAAGACCTAGGGAAAACTGTCTATTTTTATACTTGGGTTCAATGAAGAATGGACAGCTGTGTAGCAATGTGATTGGACAAAAAGGGGATGATCTCATGGGAATAGACTAAGGGGGAAATGCAGCACGGCCTGTCTGTTCCCATTCTTCTTGAACTTTCTGTGTAGCTTTCCTTCCTCCCAGGTATGGGACAGGACCTCTCTGAATGGGGGTATTCAAGGGAGAAGGGAGAGAGTGATCATTCTAGGTTTTATGACTTGCTTTGTGAGAGAGGAGTTTTAGTCTCTATGACCTGCCCTGGAGGAGAGGAATTTTGGTTTCTACGATTTGCTTTGGGAGAGAAAGGAGGACAGGAGACAGGAGAATAGGAGGTCAGAAAGATCCAGTTTCTGAGGTTCTTCCAAACTCCTTTAGTTCAAAGTACTCAACATGCCAAGGTGGTATACTTTGGGGTATCATGCTCTGAGCTCCAACAAATAGATGAAAAACATGTTTCTCTGATGTTCAGTTGGACCCAGCTGGCATTCTAGGAATGTTCAGATAGCCCATGCTGAACATCCACATCAGAACTTTCCCCTCTGCAATGGAAGCCTCTGTTTCCTGATTTATCAAGGAAGATGGTTGGCATTAGTGATTTCTAAAGAACTTTCAGCAAAAAAAATAGTGGCATCCTCTGGTTCATGTTCCTGTGGTTTGATTTTTTGTTGTTGTTCCCTTAAGAAGATCTAGTATTCCCTAGTTCTGCCAGGAATAGAATGAAGGGGCGGCTTTCCTGAGACCCCAGCCCCATCCTCGGCTGGGTCCCTATCAAGCCCTCACCCTCTGAAGTGTCACTCTAGAATGAAAATTACATTAATTGAACTTTGGGGGGTTGTGCCTTTGGAGCAAGCAACCCGAGAGTCAAAATCTAATTTCCATACTGATAAGAGTTAAAAAATGATGCCTTGTAATGAACAAAATGCCTGCAACTGGTCTGGCTTGATATTAGCATAAAAGTGTTAATCACATTGGCATACAGTTAGAAGGTAAATTTGCCTGTAAAAATCCACTGAAACAGAGGTTCTCTACCTTGCAGTTTATAAGTAATACTGACAGGCCTGAGAGCAGAAATCAGAGTCTGATTAATGACCAATGTTTTGACTCTGTTCTATTCATTGGTTAAGTTTCACTTGGTTTGTGAAAGCCCTGAAGAATGAGGTGGAGAAATCCCCAACATCTGGGAAGCAGCAGCTGGAAGCTCCCAGTTAAGTTTCTCTCCTGCCTTTCCTTTGAAAGGCGAGGGCTCAATAGCTCAAGGTTGGCCAGACTTCTACAAGCTTCCCAGGAGCTTTCAACTCAAACTATTTTCATAATACCACCTAGACTCTTTGATTGACTTCTGCTTGCCACCAGAATGGTCAGATTGTTTTAGGCTCAGATCTTTTTGGCCTTCCTGAGTTTTTATTGGTCCCCTATTAAGGAAGTGAGGTCATGATTAGGGGTGTGTGTGTGTGTGTGTGTGTGTGTGTGTGTCTGAAGAAGACTCTGACTTTGTACATGAACATTCATAGGAGCATTATGCCTAATAGCCAAAAGTGGAAATAACTCAACATCCACCAACAGATGAAAAGATAAACAAATAGCAGTTTACCCATACAATGAAATATTACTCATTATTCAAAGAGACGAGGTGATGATACATGTTACAGTTGGATGAACCTCAAATATAACACCCTAAATGAAAGAAGCCAGGCCCAAAGATCACGTATGTTACATTTATGTAAAACATCTAGAATAAATAAATCAGATTGGTGGTTGCTATGGATTGGGGGTGGGATGGGAAGTGATTGCCTAATAGATTTTCTTTTGATGTGTTCAAAGATTTAGGAAGTTGGCATAGGCAGTGCATATACAACAATGTGAATATACTAAATACCAATGCATTGTAAACTTTCAAATGGTTAATTTTATGTTATGTGAATTTTACATCAAGAAGAAAACTTGATTATTCTGGATGCCATGCGGAGGACAGATTAGAAGGGGTGGGTTGCAAGTCTGTTGCAATGGCCCAAGTGAGAAATTAGAATAGTTTGAACTAGGGCGGTGGTGATGGAGGTAAAAAGAGGAGTGGAAGATCTGAAAGACATTTGGAGGTAACTGTTAAGGATGTACACCTGCAAAAGCAAACCCTCATATCACATGGGCCCCATTGTGGTATCATGATGAAGGGGAAAAGGGAAATGGGGGAAATTCTTTCCTGGGGGTGTTCCCAGATGAATTATTTGCTGTATGTGCCTAGAACTCCTTGATTTCATTTGTGCATGTACAGTAAAATGTATTATATTTACAGCCTTCGTACAGCTATGCCATGTGGAGAATCTCAGGCTTTCTGTGGGAGAAAACATCTGGGAGCTTGTGAAGTGCTCACATTTCTATCATCGCATTATGTCTGAGATGCCTTCCTGAAAGTAAGGACAGAAATACTGATCAAGCCCTGGATGGATCTCTCTCTCTCTCTCTCTCTCTCTCTCACATACACACACACACACACACACACACCCTGCATACCTGCTAGGAGGCTGACAGCATACACTTTGATGTGCATTGGCACAGACAAGTCAATATGCTTGTTGAAACCAGAGAGAAAAGTCTATGTCATGTTTTTCCCAAAGAGTCTTAAGAAAGTACAAATAAAAAGAAAATCATTCAAACTGATCACATGTAATTAGACTAGGTGAATTCCCTGCCTTCCTCATTCCCTCATTAAGCCTTTCTAAAATTTGCTTTTGGAATAGATATATGTATTCTTTTTCCACAACAGGAGAGACTTGTCTTGAGTATCTTCTGCTTTTATGATGAAAATAGTCAGATTAATGAGGCACTGACTGGCAGTGGAACAGTCTAGCAGAACCCATTAATCTGAATGCATCACATCTGAAATTATTGTTCAAAAGCCCTCTTCTCCCTCCCTCTCTTATCATCTTTCTCCAAAATAAAGAATATTCTAATTTTTAAAATTTTGAAAGCAAGGAAGGCCCCAATGAATGTATTTATGATGAATGAATCTCCTTCCTGGGAGATTGAAGGCCCTCTGGGTGGGCCTTGCTGCTAATATCCTGAGTGTACGATTATCTTCTAATAAGCAGGGTTTCTATCATTATTGCTTAATAGCCTTATTACATTACCTAGGACGAAGGCCGTCTTAGGCCTAGTCAAAGACAGTTTAGACAGCTCTGTCAAAGGGTTGGCAGCCTGGAGCAGGATGACACCCCTGGGACTGGAGTGTTGAATGGAGGATATGTCTCAATCCCCCTGGGCCTGCTCTAGCCTGAAAGCACTTAGCAGTTGGCCCGAGTGCTGACATTCCTCAGGGCCCTGGGCCCTGCCTTGGGCATGCTAAAGTGTGAGTGAGTGTTAGAGTGCTCTTGACTTTAGTCCATATACGTATTTTTTAAAATGGTGTGAGGTGTGGTAGGGGTCACGCAATGAAGCAAACCAGAAACCAGCAGTGAAAACCAAATGTATTTATGAAGGGATACATTTGGAAAAAGATAGAAGAGGGATTTCTCAAATGCAACTTCAGAAATTTTTAGAGAAAAAAAATATATATATATAATTTTTTATTTTTGAGACAGCATTTTGCTCTCTCACCCAGGCTCAAGTGCAGTGCCATGAACATAGCTCACTGCAGCCTTGGGCTTTTGGGTTCAAGCGATACTCCTGCTTCAGCCTTGCCAGTATCTGGAACCACAGTTGTGCCACCAGGCCTTGCTACTTTTTTTTTTTGTAGAGATGGGGTCTCACTATGTTGCTCAGGCTGGTTTTGAATGCCTCGGCTGAAGTGACTCTCCCACCTCGCCTCCCCAAAGTGTTGAGATTACAAGCATGAACCACCATGCCTGGCCTATTTTTTATTTTTATTTTTTAATATCCATGTGATACATGAATAAGTCATAGTTATAAAAATTTTAATCATTCAGATGGAGGAAACTATTTGCATCCACTACCACACAGAGATTATTCTCTACTTCCTTCCCTTTCCTTTCTCATGCCACTTCAAAAACTTCACTAAGAATAAAATTCTTGAGCAAAAATGAAATTGTATGTTACACATGCATCGGAGAAATTTGGGCCTGGTTTGAACTTATGACAATCTGAATATTTCTTTAGAAACAATGTTTTCCACTTTAAAGAACCCCGGCTTAATGCTGGCATAGAATTTTATAAGACCCTGAAGCTTTTGAAAGAACAGTAATGTCATGAAAAATCCAATGACATGGTTAGACTGTAGAAGTGATTAAAGTTTAAGTGGAGAAAGCAATTCAATTCTCGGATCAAAAAAACCATAATAGCATCCTAGCTGTGAGGACTGGAGCAAATCTTTGGTGTCATGTGGTCTTACACTCTCATTCTACAGATGAGGAAACTGAGGTCTTCCCAAGATGGTTTTCTTAAAATAGACACTCCTGCTGTACATGTATCATCCCTGATATTTAAAGTGGTACCTTTTGCCAATCAAATAGAATATTCTTTCACCTTTTGATTGACTCAGCTTGGTCATCCCACTGTCCTTTATATATTCTGCTAGTTCATTCAACAAATACTCCTTGAGCACCCATCATAGCCAGCCCTGCAGGAACCAAGCTGGATAGCCCAGGTCTTTGGAAGCAAGAAGCCCACCAAATGCATTAGTGATTATATTATGTTAAACCCTATAATAAAAGCAGAAATACAGTTTTATTTTTATGTCTTTGTTGGTTTTTTCTGCCTTTAATTCTCTTCCCACTCCTTTATATCCCTTGTATTATCTTTTATGACCTAACTATGCCTCCAGACTACTCTAGCCTGCAATGATTTCTCTTCTATGCCCTTTTAGGTTCATAGTTAAGGTGACAATATTTGAGAAGTTAATTGTTGTCTCAGTTGCAATAGGTTATACTGGGGAAACAACCTCCAAATTTCTGTAGTTTTATGTAACGATGTATTTCTCATTTATACCACATCTGCTGCATAGGTCAACAGGTGACTTCTGTTTATTGTAGTCACTCAGTAGGGTCCCAGCTGACAGAGGCTCTGTCTTGACATGTGTTTCCATAATCACTGCCACGGAGGAAAGGAGATTGGGTTTGGGTTTAACTAAGTGGTTAAATAGTTTCCCTGAAAAATGACACCCATCACGTCTTCTTATTGTCTTGTCCAAAACAAGTCCCTTGCACACCTTACTTCTGGGTAGGTGAAGTACAATTTTTTCTTATATGTGGATGGAAGAGAATCTGAATATTTATGAACATATGAATGATTACCACAATTATATAGATTTTATTAGTCTGCTAGTATTTCAGGTATGTTTATCTTATTTTATCAAATAAGAAGAATCTTAAAGTAGGGGACCATGTCCTCCTTTTTTTATTTTGTAAAACCATGTCCAGCAGAGGGCACAAAACCAGATGCTTAATACATTTTTATTTGATGGTTTGATTTCAGATTTTGTAACATCTTGTTTAATTAAACCTAGTTTATATTTTCTTCAGGATATGGACTTACTTTGTAAATTGAGGAGGTTCAGAGACATCTAAAACTCTTTACTGTTTAGTGTTCCTTGCTGGCAGAACCAAGAGAGGAGGTTCCAGGCAGGAAACTTGAACTCACTGAGGCCTTTTCTAATTCTCAGACATGTCTAAATGTCTTCAGTGATCTCAGTCATTTAACGCCACTCCCAAACTGTGATTTGTTCAGTTTATAACAAACCGGGCAAGTTGACAACTCAATGATCAAGTATCAAGGGTACACACACAGATGACCTTTAGAATCCTGAGATTCTTTAAAGTTTCTTTGAAGGAAGATGGTGAAGAAATAAAGCCTGTCCCTTTAAGTTTGCCGACGTCCTCCTGGGACCAAGGGCCTGCAAATAGTTAGGTACTCATCTTTATGAAGCTTCCATATCTTAAGCTCTTAGTCCCATCCATCTATGACTGTTCACAAGCACTCATTTCCTCAGCTCTCACTTCACCTCTTGTCAGCGATTCCTCCCAAAACTGTAAGTGCTTAAGACAGATTGCAAATTAAAATTCAGTCTTTTTTCAAACCAATTCTTTACATTTTTATTCAACACTTATTTTAAGGAGAGGCTGCTTGGGGAAGAATTGTGGTGCTTGATTACTGGTGGTAGCACAAAAGCTCTCCTCTGTTGCCCTACAAAACATCAGTTCTGATTCCGTATCAGTTACCAACATAAAACTGTGCAATAAACCAACCCAACATTGTGGTTTAAAACAATCGCCATGTATGATTTCCTATGGGTCCATGGGAAATCACACATTTTAAAGAGCTTTTTAATGTGTCAGATTTGCTATGTCCCATTGGCTAAAGGAAGTCACATGGCCCAGTCCAGAGTCAGAGTGGGTGGAGCCTGCAGGTTACAGGATGAAAAGCCTGAATATAGGGAGGCCATTAATTAGGGCTGTTCATGCACTCAATCCACCAGAGATCACAAATATGCATGTCTCACACTGACATCCGAAACTTCCCATGATCAAGACCCACTATTTCAGAAGCATTTATTTTGGGAGGAAATTTGTGTTTCGTTGCTGCACATTTGGGAAATTACTAAGCTTTTACTGTGGCTAACTGTGCACCTGCTGGGAGAGGTAGGAGTGGGACCACTAGACCCTTTTTGCATTTGGGTTTGAGACTGGCTGCTCTGAATCACTAGAGCACTCTTGCTGAGCAGTGAGGCCTTGGTTACTGTCATTATCATGGTATTGGTAATGCATTTGCAGATAGATAGTAAAACTGATGTATTTCCTCTTGCCAGGACTTAAATTTAGAAGGAAGGGCAGGGCATACAAGGTTTTCTATATAATGGCTTTATTCCCTAGGGAGATGTAGTCAGTCTTGGAGAGACAATAAAGTCCTCAATCACAATTCAAGAGCCGCTAAAATGATGTAATGCAAACAGTTCTTTTTTATCAAAGGCCACAAAAACTAATTTATATACTGTGCTTTTCTGACCCTCTATATCTTCCCAAGTCCAGGAGATAAATGATAAATATTACTAAAATATTACACAATTCTAGAGGGAACCCAGAACCTCTTCATCTTTGCATTTGTATCCTGTTGTAAAACTTCTCTTTAATTTGGCAGGAAGAGTGTTTTTTTTAAAATAGTTTTTGGTGTCTGCAAAGAAATGCCTTGTTTGAAGTGAGTTTCTTATCTCAAACTGGGACCTGACTGTTAGCTAGCCATGCCACATTAACTGCTGCTCACATGTAGTGCCAGGGGCAACCGGCTGTTGCTTAACAAGGATGTATAATAGCTAATTGCATTTTAGGCCATTGGTTTGTCACTGTGAAAGTGCCAAGTAACGGTTTCACAAGTGAAGCAATGAGTCCAATTCTGACTCACTTATGAGCCTGAAAATCATAAAACAGTCTGCTCCCCAGGAATATGATGTTTTCAAGGATTTTGGCTTGTACTGTAATATATCCCGTCCACTGCCAGACTTGATTGAAATCTGTGTCTCTATTATGGAGCCTTGATGTCAATCATCAATTGTCATAATTCTCAAAAGTACTTGCTTAGTCTTTTCCCATGTTCTGCATCAATAGCCTGTAGAGACAAAGCCTGCATAACCAGGAAGGCAGTGTTTAACCTTCCTAATGAATGGCTTTGGATGAAAGAACATCTCCAAGGTGCTCAGAAGAAAGAGATTCTAAAGAGATTTTATGCATTGCTCTTTTGAGATGTTTTGTATGCTGGTGTATAATTTGCAAATACATAAGGAAGTGAATGCTCAGAATATAATATTCAGAGCCCATCTATTTATGTTTGTATTTAATAAGTTCTTTGTAAATCTCAATTTAGCAGATGTCTTCTGACTCTAAATAAAGCTCTTCATGAGGGAGTCAGTGTGGCTGTACCACAAAAGTCACATTATCATTTGAGTACAAATATTTGCAAAATAGAACAAACTGGAAAATTGAGGGAAAAATACCCACTGGAATTTGTGACTCATTAAATTCTCATGTGCACAACATATTGGGAAAAACTTTGTGCAGTCCTTGGTTCAAAGGATCCTTTCTCTCTTCCTTTCTTGGCTTTTGGCATTAATAAAAACTTTATGGGACTGTGTGTGCATGTCTGTGTCCTCTTATTTCCCACTTTTTGTATGAGAGTATGTTCCTACATGCTATTAGAATGTGTGTGTGTTGTATTTTATGTTGCAAAGTCCAAAAGGTACATGGAAAAGTCATTGGTCCATTGGCATGCTTATCTCTAAGGGATATACAATGGCTTGTGCCTGTGACAGCCTGCTCCTCACCCAGGCTCAAGTCTTTGCCCCCACGATGAAATCTCTCCAGTCTCTATCTCCTTCCTCTCTTCTGAATTTGCTCGTTCTGTCTTTTTGCCACCAAATGTCTTTCTGTAACTGCATCCATGGTGTTCAGTTTATCCCGGTTCTGATTTTAGCCCCAGATGTTGACATTCAGATCTCTATCAGCTCCATCTTCTGTAACCTGTAAGCAGTCTTGTTTCACTTCTACTTTCATCTGAGGTTTGAGAGATCCTGGCTTCTCTGGGAGATAAATTTAGGCAGAAGGGACACCAAGATGGCATTTACAAATCTCTCCAGAGCTTCAGCCTTGCAAAGTTAGTTTTATCCCCCCAAAATAAAACTCACTTGCAAATCTGCTAGGGTGCTTCCACCAAGGGAAGGATCCAAATAATTCTTAACCTGATTTATGTTGTTGGCCTCTGTTACTTCTAGAACTAAGAATTCCATAAGTTTATTACACTCTGTGTAAAGTAACATTTTACTTTCTCTAAGACATCGTCCTTTAAGCCTTGATTCTGCAATGTGGGGGCTCTCAACCCTGATGACTTCATCATCACTTTTCTTGATTTATAAGTACCCTAGCCTGGCCAACATAGTGAAACCCTACTCCTACAAAAAATACAAAAACTAGCTAGGCATAGTGGTGCATGCCTGTAGTCCCAGCTACTTGGGGGGCGGAGGTGGGAAGATTGGTTGAGCCCAGGAGGCTGAGGCTGCAGTGAGCCAAGATCATGCCACTGCACGCTAGCCTGGGTGACAGAGCAAGACCCTGTCTCAGAAAAAAAAAGTATATGTGAGTTTCCTTCAGACTTTGAGTTTCCAGATTGAGAATTTTATTTATTATCATTATTTGACAATGTTTCTATTCATGGGTGCAGACATAACTGAGAAGACAGATGCCTAGCCAATAATTCTTCCTGCAGGATATTCAGAAAAGAACTACTCTTATTTGTAGTTTCCATCAGCAGGAAATACCCCTGTGTAAGGTTTGTTTTCATCATTCATCTTCTTCTTACAGTAAGCCTACCATGTCTCTTGTCCAAGTTTCCTATCCAGTTAGGATTTTTTTTCTGTACCCTGAATGTTTCCACTTTCTGATTCTGTATTTAGGTATCCTATTGAAACATTATTTTCTATACTGCCAACTGGTATCTCCCATTGGCATGTTGGTGGGGGGGATTCCCATCTATGAATCATCCAAGTAGAGATGGAAAGTAAGGTAGTTAGATACTAAGTTCTGGAGCTCAAAGGAGAGATCACAGGTAAAAATATAAAGTTGGGGTCATAAGCATTGGATGATATTGAAGCCATGAGAATGGATAAGGTCTCTCAAGGAGATAATGTTGAGGAGTGAGAGAAGAATGTTGTTATGACTCAACTCATAATAACACTTTAATTCTACCCAGTTGATATTCTGCTCATCACCTGATCATAGATATTTAAGTCTTCATTTGTACAGTACTGCCTCTTATGGCACAAAATTTCTTAGCCTCTCAAATATTTGAATTTTTTTTTTTTCGAGATGGTGTCTCGCTCTGTTGCCAGGCTGGAGTGCAGTGGCGTGATCTCAGCTTTCTGCAACCTCTGCCTCTTGGTTTCAAGTGATTCTCCTTGAATCAACCTCCTGAGTAGCTGGGTCTACAGGCATGTGCACCATGCCCAGCTAATTTTTGCATTTTCAGTAGAGACGGGGTTTCACCATGTTGACCAGGGTGGTCTTGATCTCTTGGCCTTGTGATTCACCTGTCTCAGCCTACCAAAGTGCTGGGATTACAGGTGGGTACCTGGCCAAAAATTTGATTTTTAAGTGTTGGTAGTGGTTTCTTTTTTGGTAATTACAGCTAATTGAAAATGCCCACAGAATCTTTTCTTTTTGTCCCTGGGAGTCAGGGAAATGGTACCTCTCCAAGAGCCACTGTCCGTGTCTATCACTCTTGCCTCCTTCACTTCTACCACCACTGCCTTCCTCACCTGTTTCAGATGTCTTGAAGAGAGTGGTATGAAAGTTACCAATACCTCAGGATTAGGAGAAGCATCTAGGCCCCAGTAGGCAAATATTTCTCAGGTCCATGGTCAGCATAGCACACCTGTCCTGATTTCCACTCCTCTCTTTAAGTTTTTTTTTTCTTTTCCTTTTAAAACAGGATCTTGCTATGTTGCCCAGTCTGGAGCGCAGTGGCTATTCACAGGTGTGAACATAAGTGCACTGTAGCTCTGAACTCCTGGGCTCAAGTGATTATCCTGCCTTAGCCCCTTCAGTAGCTGGGACTACTATGCCTGGTTTCTCCTTAAGTTTTAGTCATTGCTATGCCTGTGAGTCTCCAGTTCCTGGTCTCAGTCATTGTTTCTGTCTTCCTAGGGTCAATAAACAGTGTCTGTATAGATAAACTATGTTTCTCAAAGTTTTCTCTGCTGCTCATTTCCCACCATCACATCTTTTTTCAGCTGCATTGAAAGTCCAGGGAAAGTTGGATGTGTTACCCCTCACACACTAAAATGATGAGTGAAATTGGGAAACCTCTATTTAAGGGCACAGATGTGACCTATGTGATAAGGTTATGATATGGCCAAGAGAAAACAGTTTCTCTGTGCCTCCCAGTAGAGTGTCAGTTTATGTGAAAGAGAAATGGACAAATACTCTTGGAGAAGAGTAGCCTTCGAGAGATTGCCAGGAAGGGCAAAAAAGCTTTTGGGACATCATTTTCAAATACATGCATTTATGAAGAAAGAACCATAAGTCAACCACGAATGCAATATGAGAAATAACCCTACTGGTTGAGAGTTGGGAGTTCCTTCCTCAAGAAGGAATATGTGAGATCTGCATGTTCCATTCTATCAGCTTCTGCAAACTGGAAGAGTGGATCCTTACCTCACTCAGTTAGGGATGGAGCTTGATGTCACTCTGAGATCCCTAAGAACATACAGAACTTCCTGAGTGTGAGAAGTGTGGTGCCTTGGAGGACACACTGATAGCTTCAGCTTTGAAGCCAGTGGAGGATATCCAGCTGCTTTTAGGGTTGTCCTGATGTGGGATGTGTTTAATCTTGGGTTGCGTGTTTGTTTGTAATGATGCAGACTGCTCATGACTCATAATTGTGTGCATGCCATCATGGGTGTGCCTCTGGAAGCATTCTCTTAAGATTAGGGAAATGTCTTGATGGCTCTAAGAGATTTGACAGGGTTTATGAGTCAAAGGATTTGACTGTATGATTGCTTCCTGCTCTATTCCTTTACCTTAAGTTAGAATGTGTTCTGGTCTGTTTCCAGGATGCTGCCAGTGTGTGTGTGTGTGTGTGTGTGTGTGTGTGTGTATTTTTTATGATAAAATAAGAATGCCTACTTTCAATTTGGTAGAAAAGTCCAACTAGCTCTCCAAATAAAGAACCTCCAAATCCACTTAGTAAAAACATTCTTATTAGAGCTTAACTATGGCTGAAGGGTGAGGGATAAAAAGAAATCTCTGGAGTCAGCGGGATTGCCCATGAAACTTGCATTGCTTGCCAGTGTCCACTTTCTCTGGTTCCTGTAACCCTGTGTCCTGGCACTGCATTCTTAGCCTCTGTCAGTTCCTTCCTACTGCGACCTGCTCAGCTGTGGATACTGACGCCTTCATCCTGCAGGGTTAGAACTTCCCAGTGATTGAGCATAGCTTTGCATTCTGTCAGTGTGGATGTCCACCGTAGGTGATGCCTGGATTTAATCTGCAACCTGAAGGGATAATCCTTAGGTTGTCTAAAGGGCACTAGGTACCCAGAAAACTGTAGCCTTTCCCCCCACCCTCATCATCACTATGTAGATCCTGTCTGTGTGAGGACATTTCTATCCCAGTTTTGAGTTTGTCCACCATAGTGGTCTTAGCACTTCTCAAGCCATTCCACAACATACCAGCAACGTATTTGAAATAGTACATTCTTACTCTCATAAGTCTTGTATTACTGTTGGTTTCATTGGTTGAGTATGTTACAGGCTAAACTATGGTCTCCTTTAAGGTTCCATGAAGAATTTGAGGCCAAGAGAAAATAACTGTGACAGTATTACATTATTAATAAACAAAATTAATTCACTCATTCGCTGCATGAAACCAAATACACAGTAGGGCAGCAATGATTACAGATTTTCTCTGACATGGTTCCCCTCCTCAACCAGTTCTCTTTGGAGGCATGCTGGGTTTGTTGGGTCACTGCCCTCAAGATAGCATGATGGATGGGGAGTAATAGGATTGAAATAGCTGAGTATCTCTGGACTGGATCTTCATAATATCTCTAATCTGGCAAGTCATGTTGTATGCATGGTAACCTAGTTATTTCCTGGACAGAATTAACTGCACATGTATACTCACCTTCTCCACCTTACCTGCTATCAAAGGTCACATCTTTCTCCAGGGCCCCAATGCTACTTTTAAATCCATTCTCTCCTGCTTCACCAGTTTCTCCTTCTGGGCTGGTGATTTCCAACAGTATATAAATATGCTCCAAGATTTCCCACATCAAAGGACTCTCTTGACTCCACTTCTCAGCTCCCCTAAATAGAGAAACTTTTGGAATGCATTATCTATACTCACTGCTTCTATTTCTTTGTCTCTCATTCATACTTTAACTCCAGTCAAGTTTCTATCCAGCACTCCCACTTAAATGGTTTTTCTGTCCACTGAAACCATTCTCCTTAAGGGTACCAATGGCTTCCATGCTGCCCATCTAAAGGGCTGTTCTCTGGCCTCATTAGATTTGACCTTTAAGCAACATCAACCACTCCATTTGTTGGCTGGTTGACCTTTTCCTCCATTTATGATCACTTTCATCTCTTGACTTCCAAAAAACACTGAACTCTGCTGGTTTTCCTCCAACATCATAATTGATATAGTTTGGCTCTGTCTCCATCCAAAATCTTATCTTGTAGTCCCCGTAATCCCCATAATCTCCATATATCAAGGGTGGGACCAAGGGTGGAGGTAATTAGATCATGGGGACGATTCCCCTCATGCTGTTCTTGTGATAGTGAGTGGGTCTCACAAGATCTGATGGTTTTATAAGCATCTGGCATTTCCCCTGCTTGCCCTTCTCCTTCCTGCTGTCCTGTGAGGAAGGTACCTTTCTTCCCCTTTGCCTCCTGTCATGATTGTAAGTTTCCTGAAGCCTTCCCAGCCATGCGGAACTGTGAGTCAATTAAACCTTTTTCCTTTATAAATTATCCATTCTCAGATATTTTCTTTCAGCAATGTGAGAACGAATTAACACAGCAACTGCTCCTTTTCAGCCTCTTTTGCTGATTTTTCCTTCTCTGCCTAATTTCCAAATGTCGGCACATGTTGGAATTCAATCTTGAGCTCTTTTCGTTTTCCACCCATAGTCTCCCCACAAGATTTTAGTATAACATCCCCTGGTTAAGTTTTACTCACAGCTATCCCCCTTAGCTCCTTACTCACCTATCCAGTCCCCTGTCATTTCTTTTCATTTGAATATCCACATGACTTCTGAAACTTAATGTGTTTAAAATGGAAGGGTTTCTTTCTCTCACAAACCTTGTCTTCCTGAGTATTAACCTTTTCAATAAATGGCATTATCAAACTCCCAGTTTCTCAGACCAAAAGTCTAAGTATTATACTTTACTTTCCCCATTCCTTCAACTCTTCTCACATTCAATCCCTCAGAATTCTTGTTGGTTATACTTCCAAAATAGATTTAAAATCTCTCTAGTTCTCCCCGTCTTCACCACTGCCACCTAGGTCCAGCTGGCATCGTTGTGTTTAATCTTGCACTCTTTTAACCCATTCTCTAGTTACCAACAAAATTAGTTTTTTTTTTTTTCTTTTTAGAGACAGAGTCTTGCTCTGTGGCCCAGGCTGAAGTGCAATGGCAGGATAATGGCTCACTGCAGGCTCCATCTGCCAGGCTCAAGCAATCCCCTAACCTCAGCCTCTTGAGTTGTCAAGACTACAGGCGCATGCCATCACACTCAGCTAATATTTTATTTTTTGTAGAGAGGGGGTCTTGCCATGTTGCCCAGGCTGGTCTCAAACTCCTGGGCTCAAGTGATCCTCCTCCTTCAGACTCCCAAAGTACTTGGATTAAAGGTGTTTTTTTTCAAATAACATAAACTAGACATGTCACTCCTATGCTTAAAATCTTTATTAATTCCCTATTTCTCTTACAATAAAATTTGAACTCAACTTTGACCTATAAGTTACGTCTGATTTGCCTGATGCATTTCTCAGACATATTTTATAGCATGCTTCCCTCATTCACTGCTTCCTAACCACACTGGCCTTTCTGTTACTCAAATGCACTGAGCCCTCTTGCCTTCAGGCATTCTCATTCATCATGTCTGAATCCCATTCATTTATTTTCACATAGCCATCTCATTCTCATCCTTCGGGGCTCAGCCCAAATATTACCTTTTTTGACGACCTCTTCTGACCATTCCTTCTAAAGTGGTTCCCCCATTTTAACCTCTATTGCCCCAACTGGTTCTTTCTTCCTGATGCATATTATAATCTGTAAATATTTATTTAGCTGGTTGCTTGATTATTATTTGTCTTTCTCCTTTATTGGATTGCAAGATTTATAAGCGGGCGTCTTATCTATCTTGTTCAACTATGCCTGCCACATAGTTGTTACTCTGCAAATATTTGTTGAATAGATGAATGAATGAGTAAATGAATGAGTGAATGTCTCTGGAAATGGTATTATTCTAGAGCCTTCTCAACACTCAACATCACTTTGCTTTTACTTTGCTTGAGGATTCTTCTCCATGTCTGTTACTGATTTCCCAAACAAGAAAAATTAAAGTTTTAAGTGCATAAGGATTCCACTTTATATAAAGTTTGTAAGCACTATATTTAGAAAAAGTTGGCAAGCATAAGCTCTCGAGTTCAATTAAATTCTGGCATGATAAAATGGAGATGGTGAACTCTAGTTGATATCTGAACACAGAGTTTCTGACCATTTGAATCATAGATGTCTCTCAAACAGGCAGTTCTTGGAGAGTAAGACATAGCAAATACACTTTAGTACATTCAGGGAGACTGACTATTTTAGCCAAGCTGGCTCCGTCTCTTTATTACGAAGAATATTGATCATAAGATCCAATTTTATTTGACCAGTCATATTATCAAGGAGTAGCCTTGCAAAAGTCTCTAGGCAGGTAATCTCACTTATGATAAATTAGACCTCTGCTAAGAGATTCTCTAAGGTATACAAGTACTACACCAACTAGAGATTGTGATCTGCATCTTAACCCTAGGACTACAAATATAACTCAGTCAAGTTCATGTCCACATTATCATGATGTATCCAGATCTGCCATTTTGATTCAGACACTCATAGCATGTTTTTTTAATACAGTTCTCAGACCCAAAGGAATTTGGTCAAAATGATGCTACCAATTTAATGTTCTTCTGTTTTTTAAAAAATTATTTATTAATATACCCAAAATGGACTTTGTTGTATGTATGGTTTTTATATATTTTAGCACATGTAAAAATTTATGTAACTACCCCTGCAATTAGGGGACAGAACAGTTGCACCACCAAAAGACACTGTTGTGCTACTCCTTTTTAGTCATACCCTATACCACCCCATCCCCAGCAACCACTGATCTGTCACTATAATTCTGTCTTTTTGAGAATATTATATAAATGAAATAATACGGAACATAGCCTTCTGATTCTGGCTTCTTTCACCTAGCATAAATGCCCTTAAGATGCACCCAATTTGCTGCATGCATCAGTAGACTGTTCCTTCTTATTGTGGAGTAGCATTTCATTGTATAGGTGCATCACAGTTTGTTTATCCCTTTACCCACTGAAGGACAGTTAGATTGTTTCCAGTTTTAGGTGGTGAAGACTAGAGTTGATATTGACATTTGTATACAGGTTTTTGTGTGAATGTATGTTTCATTTCACTACAGTAAATATCTAGGAGTGGGATTGCTGGATCATATGGTAGGTGTTTGTTTAACTTTATAAGAAACTGCCAGAATGCTTTTCATAAAAGCTATACTGTTCAGCATTCTCAGGGCAATGTATGAGAGCTTTAGCTGACCCATATGCTTGCAGAAATTATTATATCAGACTTTATCAATTTCTTCCCTTTTGCTCTGTGACAGACACTTTTAAGAGACTGAAAAGACTAGCTGCAGACTTAGAAAAAAATTTGTAAGTCATGTACCTGACAAAAGACTCAAATATATAAAGAACTCTCAAAACTCAAAAAATGAATTTTAAAAATTGGCAAAATACTTAAACAGATACTAACAATGATATATAGGCCAGGCATAGTGGCTAAAAACTGGCAAAAGACTTAAATAGATATTCCCTAACAATGATATATAGGCCAGGCACATTGAATAATGCCTGTAATCCCAGCACTTTGGGAGAGATTATATTTATATTTACCTTTATAAATATAGTCAGTATTTTCATTTTTATTCATACTAATATGCATATACTGTTATCTAATTGTGGTTTTAATTTGCATTTTTGTGATGGCTAATGAAACTGAGTATCTTTTCATTGATATCTATATGTCACTGGGGTTTTTTTTTTTTTGGGTGTCACTGTGTCACCCAGTCTGGAGTCTACAGAGGTGTGATCTTGGCTCACTGGAACCTCTGCCTCCTGGGTTCAAGCAATTCTTATGCTTCAGCATCCCGAGTAGCTGGGAGTACAGGTGCATGCCACAATGCCTGGCTAATTTTTGTATTTTTAGTAGAGATGAGGTTTCACCGTGTTGGCCAGGCTGGTGTTGAACTCCTGTACTCAAGCCATCTGCCTGCCTCAGCCTCCCAAAATGCTGGAATTACAGGTGTTATCCACTGTGCCTGGCCTGTATATCATTGTTAGTGAATATCTGCTTAAGTCTTTTGCCAATTTTTAAACTGCGTTCTTCATTTTTTGAGTTTTGAGAGTTTATTACATATTCAGGAGTCTTGTCAGATACATGACTTACAAATATTTTTTTCCAAGTCTGCAGCTAGTCTTTTCAGTCTCTTAAAAGTGTCTGTCACTGAGCAAAAGGTAATAATTTGATAAAGTCTGATTTATTAATTTTTCTATGGATTGTGTGTTTGGTTCATGTCTAGGAACTCTGCCTAACTCCAGGTCACAAAAGTTTCCTCTGAAAAGTTTTAGATTTTTATTTTCACCTTTAAACCTATGATACAGCTTTAGTTAATTTTTGTGTAAGTTATGAGGCCTAGGTTGAGGTTTCATATTTTTGTATAAGGATGTTTAATTGTTCCAGCACCATTTGTCAAAAAGACTATCCTTTCTCCATTAAATTACTTTTGCCTTTGTCAAAAATTGACTACACTTGTATGGACTTACTTATGATCCTCCATTTTGTTCCATTGATCTATATATCTATTCTTTAACCGATACTATGCTTTTTTGATTACTGTAGGTTTTAGTATTCTTAAATTTAGGTAGTTTGTTATTCTTATTTTTAAAAAACTGTTTTGGCTATTCTAGTTGCTTGTCTTTCTGTATAAATTTGAAAATTGGCTTTTATATGCAAAAATCCTGTTGAGATTTTCACAGAAATGGTATTAAATCTCTACATTAATTTGGGTAGAATGAACATTTTTCACTTTGTTGACTCTTCTAATTTAAAACCATGGTACATTTGTGTGCCTGGGCTGCTGTAACAAAATACCATTGACTGAATGGTTTAACAACAGGAATTTATTTTCTTACAATTCTGGAGACTAGTTGTCCACAATCAAGGTGCCAGTAGGGTTGGTGTCTGGTGAGGGCTCTCCCCTGGGGTTGTAGATGGCCACCTTCTCATTGGGTCCTTATATAATCTCTCTCTTGTGTATGTGTGAAAAGAGAAATAGAGAGAGAGGGTGGGCTTGCTGGTATCTCTTCTTATGAGGACACTAACCCTATTGGATCAAGGCCCCACTCCTGTGACCTTATTTAACTGTCTTTCCTTAGAGCCCTTCATCTCCACAAATATAACCCCTCCAGGGGTTAGGGCTTCAACATATCATTTGTGGTGGGGGTATACAGAAACATTCAATTCTTAACACCCAGTATGTCTCTTCATTTATTTAGGTTTTCTTTAATTTCTTTCATTAGCGCTTTGCTTTCAGCATATCTTATATATATTTTGCTAGATTTATACCTAAATATTTTTTCTTTGGAACTATTGTAAATGACACTGTATTTTTAAATTTTAGGGTTTTTTTTTTCACTTTTCTTTAACTTTTGTTTTCTTTAACTTTTATTTTAGGCTTAGGAGTACATGTGAAGGTTTGTTATATAGGTAAACTAGTGTTACAGGGGTTTGCTGTACAGATTATTTTGTCCCCCGTGTACTAACCATAGTACTCATAATGTGGTTTGGCTGTGTCCCCACCCAAATCTCATCTTGAATTATAGCTTCCATAATTCCCACATGTTGTGGGAGGGACTCACTGGTTTTTATTTGAATCTTGGTGGGGGTGGGGGTGGTCTTTCCTGTGCTGTTCTCATGACAGTAAATAAGTCTCACAGGATCTGATGGTTTTGTAAAATGGAGTTTATCTGCACAAGTTCTGTTGTTCTCTCGTCTGCCACCATGTAAGATGTGCCCTTTGCTTTCTGTCATGATTGCAAGGCCTCCCTCGGCCTGTAGAACTGTGAGTCCATTAAACATTTTTTCTTTATAAATTACACAGTCCTCAGGTATGTTTTTATCAACAGTGTGAAAACGGACTGATACAACTCAGCAGTTATTTTTTCTGGTCTTTATCATCCTCACACCCTCTACCTTCAAATAGGCCCCAGTGTCTTTTGTTCCTTTCTTTGTGTCCATGTGTTGTCATTATTTAGCTCCCACTTACAGGTAAGAACACATGCTATTTGGTTTTCTGTTCTTGCATTAGTTTGCTAAAGATAATGGCTTCCAGCTCAATTGATGTACCTTTAAAGAATATGATCTCATTCTTTTTTGTGGCTGCATAGTATTCCTTGGTGTATATGTACCACATTTTCTTTATGCAGTCTGTCATTGATGAGCATTTATGTTGATTCCATGTCTTTGTTATTGTGAATAGTGCTTCAAATGAACATTTGAGTACATGTGTCTTTATGGTAGAACTATTTATATTTCTTTCAATATATATTCAATAATGGGATCCCTGGGCTAAATGGTAATTCTGTTTCAAGTTCTTTGAGGAATCACCACACTGCTTTCCACAACGATTAAACTAATTCACACTCCTACCAACAGTGTATAAATGTTCCCTTTTCTCCACAACCGTACTAGCATTCATTATTTTTTGACTTTGTAATGATAGCCATTCTGCTTGGTGAGAGATTACATCTCATTGTGGTTTTGATTTGCCTTTCTCTAATGATTACTAAAATTAAGCATTTTTTTCATATGCTTGTTGGCTGCAGGTATGTCTTCTTTTGAAAAGTGTCTGTTCATATCCTTTGTCCACTTTTTAATAGGGTTGTTAGTTTTTTGGCTTGTAAATTTGATTAAGTTCCTTATAGATGCTGGATATTAGGGCTTTGTCAGATGTGCAGTTTGGAAATTATTTTTCCCATTCTGTAGGTTGTCTGTTTACTCTGTTAATTGTTTTTTTTTGTTTTTTTTGTTTTTGCTATGCAGATGCTCTTTAGTTTGATTAGATCAAATCAAATGGGTTTGTTAATTTTTTCTTTTGTTTTTTTTTTTTTTTTTTTTTTTTTTTTATTTTTTTTTTTTTTTTTTTTTTTTTTTTTTTTTTTTTTTGCTTTTTTTGTGTGTTTGTCATAAAATCTTTGCCCCTTCCTATGTCCAGAATAGTATTTTCTAGGTTATCTTCCAGGGTTTTTATAGTTCTGGGTTTTACATTTAGGTTTTTAATTCACCTTGAGTTGATTTTTGTATATGGTATAAGGAAGGGGTCCAGCTTCAATTTTCTCCATATGGCTAGCTAGTTATCTCAGAACCATTTACTAAATAGGGAGTCCTTTTCCTGTTGCTTGTTTTTGTTAGCTTTGTTGAGGATTAGATGGTTGTAGGTGTGCAGCATTATTTCTGGGCTCCCTATTCTGTTCCATTGGTCTACATGTCTGTTCTTCTACCAGTACCATACTGTTTTGGTTGGTTACTATAGCCCTGTAGTATTGTTTGAAGTTGGGTAGCGTAATGCCTCCAGCTTTGTTCTTTTTGCTTAGGATTGCTTTGGCTAGTCAGGTTCATTTTTCTTTCCATATAAATTTTAAAATAGTTTTTTCTGGTTCTGTGAAGAATGCCATTGGTAGTTTGATAGGAATAGCACTGAATCTGTAAATTGCCCTGGGCAATATGGCCATTTTAATGATACTGATTCTTCTTATCCATGAGCATGGAGTATTTTTCCATTTCTTTGTCTCATCTCTGATTTCTTTGAGCAGTGGTTTATAATTTTCATTGCAGGGATCTTTCAACTCCTTTATAGCTGTATGCCTAGATGTTTTATTCTTTTTGTGGCAGTTGTAAATGGGGTTGTGTTCTGATTCAGATTTTGGCTTGGATGTTGTTGGTGTATGGGAATACTACTGATTTTAGTAGGTTGATTTTGCATCCTTAAACTTTGCTGAAGTTGTTTATCAGCTTAAGTAGCTCTTGGGCAGAAACAGTGGGATTTTTCTAGATACAGAATCATATCCTCTACAAACAGGGATAGTTTGACTTCTTGTTCTCCTATTTGAATGACTTTTATTTCTTTCTCTTGGCTTATTGCTTTGGCCAGGTCTTCCAATACTGTGTTGAATAGGAGTAGTGAAACAGATATCCTTGTCTTGTGCCATTTTCCAGCTTTTGCCCATTTAGCATGATGTTGGCTGTGGGTTTGTCATAGATGGCTCTTATTATTTCAAAGTATGTTCCTTCAATGTCTAGTTTATTGAGGATTTTTAACTTAAAGGAGGTTGAATTTTACCAAAGGACTTTTCTGTATCTATTGAGATAACCATGTGGTTTTAGTCTTTAGCTTCATTCATGTGATGAATCACATTTATTGATTTGCATATGTTGAACCAACCTTGCATCCTAGGGTTAAAGCCTACTTAATTGTGGCTTTTTGGTGTGCTGCTGGATCCAGATTGCTAGTATTTTGTTGAGGATTTTTGCACCTATGTTCATCAAGGATATTTGCCTAAAGTTTTCTTTTTTTATTGTGTCTCTGCCAGGTTTTGGTATTAGGAAAATGCTGGCCTCACAGAATGAGTTGGGGAGGAGTTTCTCCTCATTTTTTTTTCTTTTTGAAATATTTTCAGTAGGAATGGTAACTGCTCTTTTTAATACATCTTCTAAAATTTGGCTGTGAATCCATCTGGTCTTGGGCTTGTTTTTTGGTTGATAGGCTCTTTATTACTGATTCAGTTTCAGAGCTCATTATTGGTATGTTCAGGGATTCAGTTTCTTCCTGGTTTAATCTTCGGAGAATGTATGTGTCCAGAATTTTTTCCATTTCTTCTAAATGTTCTAGTTTTTCTGCATAGAGGTGTTCATAGTGGCCTTTGATCTTTTTTTTTTTTTTTTTTTTTTTTTTTTATTTCAGTGAGGTCAGTGGTAATGTCCCCTTTGTCATTTGTAATTATTTGGATTTTCTGTCTTTTTTTTCCCCTGTATTAGTCTAGCTAGCGGTCTATTTTGTTAATTTTTTTCAAATAATCAACTCCTGGATACAGTTATATTTCCTATGGTTTTTCACTTCTCAATTTCCTTCATTTCAGCTGTGATTTTCGTTATTTCCTGTCTTCTGCTAGCTTTAGGTTTGGTTTCCTCTTGCTTCTCTAGTTCTTCTAGCTGTGATTTTTAGGTTGTTAATTTGAGATCTTGCTAACTTTTTGATGTGGGTGTTTAGTACTATAACTTTTTCTCTTAACACTGCCTTAGCTGTGTCCCAGAGGTTCTGGTATATTGTATATTTGTTCTCACTAGTTTTGAAGGACTTCTTTATATTTCTCTTATTTTATCATTTACCCAAAAGTCATTCAGGAGAAGGTTATTTAATTTCTGTATAATTATATGGCTTTGATCAATTTTCTTAGCATTGATTTCTATTTTATTGCATTCTGTTCTGAGAGTGTAGTTGGTATGATTTTTTTTTTTTTAACTGCTGAGAACTGTTTTATGTCTGGTTGTGTGGTCAATGTTGGAGTATATGCCATGTGGCAATGAGCAGAATGTATATTCTGTTGTTTTGGGGTGGTGAGTTCTGTAGATGTCTACTAGGTCCATTTGGTTAAGTGTTGAGTTCAGGTTCTGAATATGTTTATTAATTTTCTGCCTTGAGGATCTGTCTAATCCTGTCAGTGGGATATTGAAGTCTCCCACCATTATCGTGTGGGAATCTAAGTCTCTTCATAGGTCTCTAAGAACCTGCTTAATGAATCAGGGTGCTCCTATGTTGGGCACATAAATACTTAGGATAATTAGGTCTTCTTGTTGAATTGAGCCCTTTACTGTTATGTAATGTCATTCCTTGCTTTTTGATCATTGTTGGTTTAAAATCTATTTTGTGTGAAATTAGGATTGCAACCCTTGCTATTTTCTGTTTTCCACTTGCTTGGTAGATTTTTCTCCATCTTTTAATTTGGAGCATATGGGTGTCATTACATGTAAGATGGGTGGGTGTCTTGAAGACAGCATGTCACTGGAGCTTGCTGCCTTATCCAGCTTGCCACTCTGTCCCTTTTATTTAGGGGCATTTGGCCCATTTACATTCAAAGTTAGTATTGCTATGTATGGATTGGATCCTGCCATGATGTTGTTAGTTGGTTATTATGCAGACTTGTTTGTGTGGTTTCTTTATAGTGTTACTGGTCTGTGTACTTAGATGTGTTTTGTGGTTGGTGGTAATGGTGTTTCCTTTCTATATTTAGTGCTCCTTTCAGGAGCTCTTAAAAGACAGGTCTGATGGTAACAGATTCCCTCAGTATTTGCTTGCCTGAAAAGGATCTTACTTCTCCTTAACTTTTAAAGCTTAGTTTGGCTGGATTTGACATTTTTGGTTAGAGATTTTTTTCTTTGAGAATGTTGATTGGGTTCCATTTGTAGCTGACCAGCCCTTTCTCTCTAGCTGCCTTTAACATTTTTTTCTTCATTTCAACCTTGGAGAATCTGATGATTATGTGTCTGGAAGAGGTTTAATTGACTTATGATTCTGCAGGCTGTACAGGCTTCTGCTTCTGGGCAGGCCTCAGGAAACTTACAATCATAGAGGAAGGTGAAGGGGAAGCTGGCACATCTCTCATGACTAGAGCAGAGGAAGAGAGCAAAGGGGGAGATGCTACACACTTTTAAACAACCAGATCTTGTGAGAACTCATTTACTATCTGGAGAACAGAAAAGGAGAAATGAACCTCTATGATCCAATCACCTTCCACCAGTCCCCTCCTCCAACACTGGAGATTACAATTCAACATGAGGTTTGGGCAGGAACATGAATCCATATCAGATGATACCCTGAAATATGTTTTTCAAGTTGCTTGCTTTATCCCCGTCTCTTTCATAGGTGCCAATGAGTCATAGATTTGGTCTGTTTACATAATCCCATATTTCTTGGGGATTTTGTTTGTTCCTTTTTATTCTTTATTTTTGTCTGATGGTCTTATTTCAGAGAGCCAGTCTTCAGGCTCTTAGATTCTTTCCACAGCTTGGTCTATTCTACTGTTACTATTGCGATTGCATTGTGAAATTCTTGTAGTGTGTGTGTGTGTTTTTTTTTAGCTCTGTCAGAACAGTCAGCTCTTACATTGTTTTATTGTGATTCTTAGATTCCTTTGATGGGGTTTTGATGTTCCCCTGAATCTTGATCTTCATTCCTATCCATATTCTGAATCCTGTTTCTGTCATTTCAGCCATCTCAGCCCAGTTAAAAATCCTTGCTGGAGAGCTAGTGAGGTTGTTTGGAGGAATGAAGACACTTTGGTTTTTTGAATTGCCTGGTTCTTTCGCATCTCTGTGTGTGGGTGTTTCTTTTTCTTTTCTTTTTTCTTTTTTTTTTTTTTTTGGTGGAGGGAGTCAAAGTTTATTTTTTATTTCTATTTATTTTATTTATTTTATTTTTTGAAAGAAAGAAAAAGAGAGAAAAGAAGAAAGAGTGAAAGAAAGAAAAATAAGAATGAAAGAGAAAGAAAGAGGAAGAGAAAGAGGGAGAGAGAACGGGATTCTTGTTCTATTGCCCAGGGTAGAATGCAGTCTAAAAATGGGTATTAAAAACCTCTTTTATGCCAATAATTGTGCTTAACAATGGAGACAGGAAGGAATAAGGAATGAAAATAACAAACAA